>APFE030005593.1:5521-30147 GCA_000404065.3 Pinus taeda
AAATATAAAAATATATATATTTTTAAAAAATCGCTCCGGGATTCGCTCCCAAACCAGGAGCTTTTGAAAATGTCGCTCCCGCTCCCAAGTAACATTGAATAAGAATTTACGATGTGGGGAACTCCTTTCGAAGCCTATTCTTATGCACCTAACCCCCAAAATCCTCTTCCTTTCCCTAGAAGCACATAGTACCTTGCTTAGAAAGCAAGCAAGCTCCATCCTTCAAAACCTTCTCAGATCGGGTCTGGGTCACTCATTTCCATTGACTTATCATTCATTAGTGACTCCATACATATCGGGTCTTCTCCCATCTGTGAAAATTCGTAAATAGAAGGGAGCCTTAGCTGAGGTGACTGTGGGCTAAGACTCCATTTGTTGCCCTTGGCCTAGCATTTGCCCTTTAGGGATTCCCCTTAGGTCCCCGACTAGATTGAGCGGTAACAAGGTCTATGTAGGGTAGAGACATGAAGACAACTCCAATTCATACATAGAAATCAATATACTGTCTCTCAACCTATTGAGCTAGGGCATGTTTACCTTCACAGAGTTTCCACAATGAGCTTGCATAGAACAAAGGGAGTCCTCCTTTGATCCAACAATTCCTTGGAATTTCCCCTTCTTCAATGCTTTTCATGCTTATTTCAAACAAATTACTTAGCAATTCCTAGCCTTATGTTAGTTTTTGATGGATATGTGTAATGTCCCCAATTAAATTAATTTTGCTAAGATGAATTTCTATTTTGCAATTGGGTGTTGGGAAATATTTTGGTATGTAAACTTAGTAAAAGTGGGTGGAGGGAGTCCCCACTTAATTTTTGGAGAGATGGAGGCCACCAACATTAGAGAAAATGAAAGATTAAATTGATAGTGGAATATGGGGCCCACATAAAGTACACACTTGGGGAAGAAAAAATTCGAATTCCTTGAGGCAAATCGAATTGGTGGAGGGACCCACAAGGAATGTATGGCCAACAATTATAAGAGGAAGGAATGAGGGAGCAATAGGGGTCTTTTGTCTATCTGAAAATCGAATTTGCCTTAGTTGTTCAACCGAGCAAATATTCTGCTGTTTAGCACAAGAGTTTCCCAAGGAGAGAAGCTCGACCTTCTTCAGTGGACTTCTAGTGCCACCATAGGAAGGCTTTCCTTCATCACTGAGACTAGAAGAGGCATCAAATATAGGTCCCATGCATTTCTGGAGTAGAGCACGCAGTTTGGGAGCCACCACAACACAGAGGGAGGATTCACTGGTTGTTTGTGGAGCTAGGTTGTTAGGGAATTGACCGAAGAAGCTACAAGAGTGTTCTTTGATCATTTTCATGAGTGTGGAGGGCAACTAAAGCCAAGAGGGCCAACCTACACGCAGCTGTCACTTTATCATACACAGGATTGCATCATCTCCTCCATGACTGCGCAGTCATTGGAGTGAGATTCTTTTAGGGCAGCATCATCTAGGAGAGTTTGGAGTTGGGGTGCTAGGAAATCATTGGGAGGGGAATTTGAGGAGGATTGCTAGAGTTGGAGAGAAGAGATTGATAGGAGTAGCCACAGTAACAAAATTCGAATTTGGTGGAAGGCCAAGTTGTGAAGGGTCAAATTTCAAAAGTTGAAACTAAGGGAAACCCTTTCTGGGTTTTTCTGTGTTTTGGGCAAGGAACACTCTCCTAATTTTATAGAATTTTCTGGGCACTCTAGAGTGGGCAAATCAGGGGGCAAAGTCAGGCAACGATGTAGATTTGGAGCAACAGCATAGTTTTTTGGAGGTGTTGATTATTGCAGTCGTTTGGCTTTCTCATACTCATCACTTGGTGCTTGTATCTTATCTTGTGCAAACCCAGGTGCAATTTATCCAACTGATTTGTACCACAGTAGATATTAATAATAAAATATGGCCAGTTTGGGGATTTGCAGAAATTTTTGTTTTATGTGTATGCATTTCTAAATTTTTTTGTGTTATTTATTTTTGCATGTCTTTGTTATCATTGTAAAATTTCTACTAGGAATATTACAGTGGTATCAGAGCATGATCTTGGTCAGTTGTGGAGCATCTAACAAGATCATGGAAGATTTGGGCATGTATGCATTGTGATGGGTGAACTATAGACAAACCCATGGCTCAAGGGAGAGTGAGTATCATTGAGGGAAAAATGACCCTCACCCACTTTGATGGTTCAGGTAAGAGTTCTGTCAGAAAATGGGTACAAGAATTGGACACATATTTCCAGCTAAACCCCATGAGGGACGTAGACGCTATTAGACATGCCACTTTGCACTTGGATGGAGATGCTATGGATGGTACCGAGGGCTGATCCCTTTGGGTCATGTACGTATCACATCCTACAAAGAGTTCACATAGAGGATCGTGGAGAGATTTGACCGAAAGGACACCAAACCCCCTCAAAGGGAGTGGATAGGACGAGGAAAGCTAGAGGATGAGACTAGGAGGCATTTCTATTGGTGGAGACCGGGCTTTAGATGTCAGAAGCTCGAGGAGGAGGTTGAGTAGGAGGACACGTAGGATGGTGAGGGGCACATTGATATACTCGGTGTGGCGCAGGAGTCACCATTGTCGGAGGCCTCTTTGGTAGCTCGCACTGACACCTCGGTTGAGGGAGTAGAGCATACACTTAGAGGGCCGTCTATTGATGAGATGTCAACAGTTGATGAGGTACCCAGTGCTATGACCCAGTGTCTAGACGATGGCCGCCCACAACAGGTTGATGAGGTGCCTGGAGGCATACTTGTCATTGAGGAGCTACTAGAAGAGACGAAGGGGTCCAGAGCGGTGACCGATTTTACAGAGGATAGCTGCCCTCCACAGTTTCATCAGTTCCGGGCTAGCCTTCTAGTGTTGAGAAAGAAGGCCATGATAGTGCAAGAGGCCATTCTACAGTAGAACGAGGAGTTGGAGGGCATGAGAACGGTTTGTGCTGAGTCAGTGGCCAAACCGACTCGCGTTGGGGAACGGTTGGGTTCCCTAATGGTTGGAGTGCACATTGGAGCGATGGGGCAACCCTACTCAGACATTACAGGCTAGCAGCACTAGCAAGTTACCACTACACATTGGAGAGGGAGAGGCAGAGTCACCTCGACATATTTTATGTGTTGACCAGGATGGTGAGATTAGGCGACATGAGTTGCACAGGGTGCATCCTTGGCAGGATGGAGGGTTAGTTCCATGTATGGGAGTTTATGTTCTCAATCCTTCCCTTTGGGTTGGATGGTGAGAGATATTGAGTTGGTATCTAGTGGAGCTGGCTAGGAGGGTAGATGCATCCATGGCCACAGCTCAGCGGAGGCTGTGGATTACCAAGGGAGCTCGAGTGCCAGATTGTTGTTGGGATCCAAGTGGGATTCTCCATCACATTGTGGATTTGGTAGGTCATGGTAGCAGCTACATGATGGACTCGGTGGTTGGGTGCACACACCTTTTCATATCCCCTTCAGAGTTCCTGACAAAACTAGCGACATGATGGATTGGCAGAGGTGTAGGCAGATTTCATGAGTTGCCATGGCATGTTGGGTTGACATGGGATCGTAGGATGGTTAGACTACTCTGGCAGGAGTTGGTAGGAGGAGGTGGCATCGTTAGGCCACCGGACATGGCATCATATGGAGATAGTGCTTTCTCATTGATGTATTAGGCACTAGAGCTACTGAGGTTCGACATGGTAGCATTAGTCTTGATTGCATGTGAGGAGTTAAGCCACATAGGTGTACTTGGGCAGATGAGGAGGTGTAGATCACATCGTGGTGGGTGTACTAGTAGAGTGGCAGATGCATGGGCACATATGGGATGGCCTATGGTACATGGTGGCATGGCACTGAGCATTGATATCCAGTGGTGCATGAAGTTGTGCCACGGAGTTCAGGGCTATGTAGTGGAGTTTTGGGGTGTGTATTTGTGTACAACAGAGCATGATGATGCACAACAGTTTATTGAGGTGTTTTCGCCAGAGAGATCTCTTGACAAGAGCATCAGGAAATCCATTGGGTTTGGCACACTCAAATTTGGAGAGCGAGTTGATCATAGGGTCGACCGTGAGCTTCCCTTTATCACTCACCAGCATTGCACACTGATGTCAGGGACTTTGATACCGTTCCTTGATGCTGTCATTGCGAGCAACAGAACCTAGGAGGTTCATCTGAGACAGTTGGACAGGGCACGGTGCATCAGGAGAGGGGCTTTCCAGCTGTGGCATATGGGCAAGGCACGAGATGGTGGATGCAGGGTTGGGGGTAGTCCAATCTTTTGTAGAGGTAACACTTGCACTGCACTTGAGCCCACACTCAAGGAGAGGCATGACCCCCTTTGGGTGAGACATTCCGTGTTGTCTCAGGAGCATCCACAACAATTTGTGGACCTTACATCCAGGCGGATGTTTAGACTCCAGGCGGTGTTGGGGAGCACTTTCAGGAGGCAGGATGATAGATCCCACTGTGAGGTATGTCCGACGCAGGGTAAGTTTGTATGCACCATATTGGTTCGTGATGTAAGGAGGCCATATATCGATTGCACGCCGGGGCTTGAGATGTGGTGCGGGTTGGCGCCTACAGTTGTCAGGACTATGCCGCAACCATTCTCGTTATGGGATCCAGGGATTTGGTTGGTTGATTGGACACTTTGTTTCATGATGAGTGGGAGCAGGACAGAGGATGACCCAACTCCCACTTGGTTTGACATGCGGGGGAGCGTTGAGGCCTTTGTCACATGGCAAGATTGGTTTTCCTTGTCGCTGGTACAAATCAAAGTGAGTGTTGGATGGGTAGGTCGTGACATTGTGGGGATTCTTGGGCCAAATGCATTGGGACTCCATAGATATTTTTCCATCAGGTCCTAGGAGAGGGGGATACAACTTGCGCGTGATGGGCAAATCGTCATGATCAGAGTGGTGCAACGACATCATGGTGGCACCCCTCTTGGACTAGCTTGGGATTTTGGCCTAGCAGGGCTTAGCAGTTCAACTACCTGTGGAGGTGAGCAGGTTTTTATAGGGGAAAGTAATGCATATCTTCCATTGGGTTTTATTGACTTGTTGGTGGTGTGGTGGACTTCACCAGTGTGGCAGGGTGACTAGCAGGAGGAGATTAGGGGAAGCATAGGCAGGCAAGGATTCCATCCCACAAGGATTGGATTATGTCTTCAAGGGTCTACTCTGGAAGTGCACGAGAGAGACTATTCGGTAGAGCAGTTTCACGAGGAGATGATCAAGATTTTATACTACCATAATGCTCTACTTAGTGGCGGTATGCAGGGGACGTCTGGTGCCTATGTTGAGTTGGACAACAAGTGGAGCAAGGGATGCCTCATTCTGATCAGGATGGCTTGGGATCTTGGTAGGACGAGTTAGAGATCAGGGATGGCTGAGTGGGACATTTGGGACCTCGATATTGTGTGCAAAGACTGTTGGGGTTAGTTGATCGAGAGGGTGCTTGTTTAAGCATTGCTTGAGGACAAGCAATTTTTGGTGGGGAGGACTATAATGTCCCCAATTAAATTAATTTTGCTAAGACAAATTTCTATTTTGCAATTGGGTGTTGGGAAATATTTTTGTATGTAAACTTAAGAAAAGTGGGTGGAGGGAGTCCCCACTTAATTTTTGGAGAGATGGAGGCCACCAACATTAGAGAAAATGAAAGATTAAATTGATAGTGGAATATGGGGCCCACATAAAGTACACACTTGGGGAAGAAAGAATTCGAATTCCTTGAGGCAAATCGAATTGGTGGAGGGACCCACAAGGAATGTATGGCCAACAATTATAAAAGAAAGGAATGAGGGAGCAATAGGAGTCTCTTGTCTATTTGAAAATCGACTTTGCCTTAGCTGTTCAGCTGAGCCAATATTGTGTTGTTTAGCACAAGAGCTTCCCAAGGAGAGAAGCTCAACCTTTCTTCGGTGGACTTCGAGTGCCACCCTAGGAAGGCTTTCCTTCATCACTGAGACTAGAAGAGGCATCAAATACAGGTCCCACGCATTTATGGAGTAGAGCACGCAGTCTGGGAGCCACCACAGCACAGAGGGAGGATTCACTGGTTGTTTGTGGAGTTGGGTTGTTGGGGAATTGACCAAAGAAGCTATAGGAGTGTTCTTTGATCATTTTCATGAGTGTGGAGGGAAACTACAACAAAGAGGACCAACCTACATGCCACTGTCACTTTATCATACACAACACTACATCATCTCCTCCATGACTACTCAGTCATTGGAGTGAGACTCTTTTGGGTTAGCATCATTTGGGAGAGTTTGGAGCTGGGGTGCTAGGAAATCATTGGGAGGGTAATTTGAGGAGGATTGCTAGAGTTTGGAGAGAAGAGATTGACAGGTGTAGCCATAGTAACAAAATTCGAATTTGGTGGAGGGCCAAGTTGTGAAGGGTCAAATTTCAAAATTTGGAACTAAGGGAAACCCTTTCTGGGATTTTCTGGGTTTTGGGCAAAGAACACTCTCCTAATTTTATAGAATTTTTTGGGCACACTAGAGTGGGCAAATCAGGGGGCAAAGTCAGGCAATAATGCAGTTTTGGAGCAACAACATAATTTTCTGGAGGTGTTGATTATTGCAGCCGTTCAACTTTCTTGTACTCATCACCTAGTGCTTGTGGCTTGTCTTGTGCAAGCCCAGGTGCAATTTCTCCAACTAATTTGTACCACAATAGATATTATTAATAAAATTTGGCCAGTTTGGGGATTTGCAGAAATTTCTGGTTTATGTGTATGTATTTCTGAAATTTTTTGTGTTATTTTTTTGCCTTTGTTATCATTGTAGAATTTCTACTAGGAATATTACAATATGGTAGTATCAAACATGTGTTCTAGTCTCTAAGGTGTCAGAGAGGCTAAGGAACACAAAATCTCCAAAACCCAAAAAAGGTTTCGAGACAACACACTTAGAAACCCCTCAATTAAATTAATTGATCAATAATTAAAAAGTTCCAAGTCTAACTTAGGAAAATTGATTAATTAATGGGTATTAATTGAGGGAATCAATTTTGCTTTAGAGACTTCTAGAAAAGTCACTTGACGGAGTCTAAGATGATCTAAGCCATTGATCATGATTAGATCTTGGCCACTGAAGCTCCAGTGGGAGATATAAGAGCAAATTGAAGGGATTGGAGATGGTACAATTTGTGAGCAAGGCAGTTCGAATTCCCTAGTTCGCATAATTCAACAAGGTGCAGTTCAAGCCAAGGGAAAGAGAGTAGCAAGGGTTGTAGCAATGAGAATTTCTGGAGAATTTCTATGGAGGTTTTCTAGTAATCTAGAGTTAGGAAAGGGAGGACGAATTATCCATCAAGGAGGTCGTATTCTGCAGTGCGAGTTGGCAGTTTGCTAGTCGGAGTTGTTGGGAATAGGGTCGATTCAACAATTAGTGCCCAGATCTAGTCCCAAGAGGCAAAATGAATTTTTTCCGAAGGCAGAGGAAGGCGGGACGACTCATATGGAGGTGTTTGGATGTAGAACGAATTAATTTCCAGCAAGCAGTGCACATTTCCAGTCCAATAGTGCGAATTAGTTGGGAAGTGCAAGTTTTCTAGAGAGGGCTAGATCGAGTAGCTGAGAGGGAAAATAATTTTCCCATTATTTTTCCAGTGGAGATAAATTACCGGAGGATTGCTAGTTGGGCATCCAATTGTAATTCTCTATATTTGCTGCATAATAATAAATCCCTCATTTGCTGCACCGGTTTTCCCTTTGGGGTATTTTCGAGGACAATTGTCCAAAAACAATGTGTCATTTTTATTTTGTGTGCATCTATTTCCTAGTTCCATAATTTTTATTTCCGCAACATATTTTTATTGGTGAAGAATTACAGTGAGAATTTGCTATTATTTGCCATAATAATAAATACAAAGGACAAATAAACTGTTGAAGTTGGAGAATAATTTCTAGTTGCTGCAGTTTGAAGGAATTTTCACATGGTATCAGAGCATTGAAGATCAAATCAAAGGCTCAGAGGCGAAGGTTACGAGATTGTGCAATTCGAGAGGGAGATCTGAAGCACTAGTTTCTAGACCTACGCAAGCCACGTCAGGGGTGCGAGTTGCAGAGAGGTAGGAAATTGATTTCTAGTTCAAGTGAAGGAAAAGTTCGATTTTGTCTCATATCTGTAGCAATAGGCAGTACGATTTCCAGTAAAGGTTCCAATGAGTAGATAAGTTAGTTTGCAAAGCAGATCTAGTGCAAAATATTTGCAGCAAGTGTTTTGTAGTTGCAGATCAACGTAGGAAAGGAAGAGAAAAACACATTGAGGGAATTTCCAACAATTCTTAGAGGGTTTCTAGTTTTTCCAGTTGCAGGAAAGGAGGCCATGATTTCCCACATCAGAAGGCCGTGGCGGGCTTGCTAGTATAGCCAATGCGAATTTCAGGGTCAACAGTACATGTGCCAGATCTGGAGAAGGACATCCAAAAGGTAGGGTGAGTTGCCCAGAAGAGGAATACCAAGCAATGAAAATTCCGCGAAGGACATCGGAGGAAAGTACAGGAGCAAATCTGCGCATTCTAGTAGGGTGTGCGAGTGCAATATGAAGACCAATGTACGTTGTCAGAAGGAGAAGTTGATTTCAGCATATAGTTCTCTAGTTTATTTGAGTTTCATAGAGATGGCCACAACAAGACTCAGAGATCAAGACCATCTTGATGGAGCCTCTAATTTTTGTGTCTGGAAAGCCATAATGCAATTCCTATTGGATGAGCATGGCTTGAAGGATTTTGTGCCAAATGTAATGGCAAAACCAACAAATCCATAACAACTGGCAACCTTCAAGAAAGAGATGGCCAAGATCAAGAAGATGGTCCTAAATGGAGTTCAAGATCATATTGTCTTGCATATTGTAGATAAGAATACAACAAAGGACATGTGTGATGTCGTTGTGAAGGTGTATGAAGATCCATCTGAGAACCGAAAGATGATTCTCAAGGAGAAGTTGAGGTCAGTCAGAATGCAGAAGGCTGAGGATGTTACATCCTACCTCACCAAGGTTCAGGGAATCAGAGATGAACTTGCAGCCGTAGGAGAGAAACTATTAGATAGTGATATGGTGCGCACGACACCCAATGGGTTCTCCAAGGAGTGGCGTACATTTGTCCAAGTCATTTCTAGACTAGATACACTTCCAGGTTGGAAGCACCTATGGAGTGACTTCACTGAAGAGGAGCTAAGGTTCAACCTTCTAGAGGGTACTATAAGCAAGAATAGTAAGGAACCAAAGGTTGAGAAGGAAGAAGAGAACATAGCCCTTGTAGGTAAGGGAAAGGTCAAGAAGGGTCCCCTTCAGGGACAAGACTCAAAGGGAGAAAAGAAGAAGAAAGACCTGTCAGAGGTCAAGTGCTTCAAATGTGGTAAGTTTGGTCACTACGTTGCCCAATGTCCAAAGAAGAATAAGGACAAGAAGGGTTAACAAACAACAACTTCAACAAAGATTGATGAGTTGACCTCTAGATGGGAGGAATTAACATTGATGGCGGCAATATCTCCAGATGGAGGAGGAGCATGATGCTTCGGCTTATTAGTATAGGCAGGCTCCATGGAAGAGCAACAAGAAGACTAGATCAAATCCAATTGCTATATATTCTTCACATGGATCAGTACCTTCGCTATGGGAGTCCAAAGTATCAAGTAGCAGTAGGATCGAGGTGTCAACAAGGCGTAATCAGATTTTGAGGGACAATGCAGAGCTAGTTATAGTCAGATGCTTGAGAGGTAGTTGGGCGCAGTCAAGTGCTTAGTAGATAGTGTAGAGCTAGTCGCAGTAAGGGAATCAAGGGATAGTTGTAGAACTAGTTGCAAGGGCACAGTAGATCAGAGATTGATTAAGCTACAATTGGTAGCAGGTGAATGAAAGTATGCGTAGCATTATTATGGACGATGTTTGCCAGATTGACTTCTTCACAGTGATTTCCAATGATAGGGAGTCAGATTAGTTTGAGATGTGAAGAAAGGAGGTAAAACAGATGATAAACATCAACAATGTGAGATAGTCTAGCTACATGTTGTTCATCAGGGAGAAGAGTAGAATGGATAGTGTATAATGGAGAACACCTTCGTCGCTAAGAGGGAGTGTTAGTTTTTGATGGCTATGGTAGCATCGAACATGTGTTTTGGCCTCTAAGGTGTCAGAGAGGCTAAGGAACACAAGATCTTCAAAACCTAGAAAGGGTTTCAAGAGAAAACACTTAGAAATCCTCAATTAAATTAATTGATCAATAATTAAATAGTTCCTTAGTCTAACTTAGGAAAATTGATTAATTAATGGGTATTAATTGAGAAAATCGATTTTACTCTAGAGACTTCTCGAAAAGTCACTTGATGGAGTCTAAGATGATCTGAGCCATCGATCATGATTAGATCTTGGCCGTTGAAGCTCCAACGAGGGGTTATGAGAGTAGATTGAAGGGATTGGTGATGACACAATTTGTGTGCAAGGCAGTTCCAATTCCCAGTTCGTAGCATTTAGTAGGGTGTAGTTCGAGCCAAGGGAAAGAGAGTAGCAGGGTTTTGCAACAGTGAATTTTCGGAGAATCTCTTAGGAGGTTCTCCAGTAATCCGAAGTTAGGAAAGGGAGGCCTAATTATCCAATAGAGAGGTCGTATTCTACAGTGCGAGTTGCTAGTTTGCTAGTGCAAGTTGCCAGGAAGAGGATTGATTCACAACTAGTTCCTTTACTACTCCTGGGAGGCAGAGCGAATTGTTTCTAGAGGCAGAGGAAGGTAGGACAACTCATCTGGAGGTGTTCAGGAGGTAGAAAGAATTAATCTCTAGCAAGTAGTGCGCATCTCCAATTCAACAGTGCGAATTAGCTGGGAAGTGCGAGTTTGCTAGAGAGGGACAAATCGAATAGCTGTAAGGATAATAAGTTTCCTAGAATTTTTCGAGTGGAGATAAATTGCAAGAGTATTTCCAATTGGACATCCAGTTGTAGTTCTCTATATTTGCTGAATAATAATAAAACACTCATTCGTTGCACCGATTCTCCCTTCAAGGTTTTTTTGGGGACAATTATCCAAAAAACGATGTCATTTTTATTGTGTGTGCATCTATTTCCCAATTTCGTAATTTTTATTTCTGCAACATATTTTTATTGGTGAAGTATTGTAGTGTGAATTATTCACTATTTGTCGTAATAATAATTACAAAAGACAAATAAACTATTAAAGTTAGGAGAATAATTTCTAGTTGCTGCAGTTTGAAGAAATTTTCACATATTCAAGCTCAAGTTGAGGATTTCAACATTGACTTCTTCATCCTAAAACAAGGAATTCAAAGTTCCACATTGGTTGTTATGTCTTATAATGTAATGTTCCAAACTTAGACAAACAGTGATATACAAAGGCAAATGTGATTCATACGCAGAAAAAATAAATGAACAACAAATGCTCAATACACAACAGAAATGAGAACCAACTGAGCCATTTTATTAATGGAGTGGAGCAAGTACAATAGTGCGGAAAATGCACCTAGGCTTGCCTCAAGGGCAAGCTTGACAGAACCTAGGTGTCAAACAACAACCTCAATGCTAGAAAGAACTGCTTCTCTAAGGCTCTGCATTTTCTCCTAGTAATTACAACTGCTGGCTGGAAAGAAGCTGCAAGAAACCCCGCCTCCGGTGCTCGAAAAGTGATGAAACTTCAGCCACCAACTCCTTGGCCAAAATCCACAAAAACCCAGAAATGGTTTCGCCTGATTTGGAATTCCCAAAATTGACCCCAAAGGCACTATGCAATCCCCAATAATTCTACGCTGTCTGTTGCAAAGATACGGTTGAAAACCCCACCTATGTTGCTCAGAAAATTTTGAAACTTTATGGTTGGGATCCTTGTTAAAAACCCAGAAAAACCCAGAAATGGTTTGGCTAGATTTTGACCTCCCAAATTCTACCTCTTCTATGGTCCACGCCCTCCAAACAACTTTAGAAATACGACCTACAAGGAATGACCACAAAGTCCTCCTCCAAGCTTTGAAATGGAAGATAACACCACTCCAAATATCTCCTCTAACCTCCACGACAAAGCTCAGCCTCAAGGACTGATACTCTACCCACGAAATGAGCTCCCACACACTGCCTCTACACTGGCCTAGGTAGTGTGAAAGTCACACTGCCAAGCCAGAAGCTCAATCAGCTCCCAAACTCTCCCATATGCTGACAATCCTCCCTAGCCTCCTCTCTGGAAAATCTCACATCAAATCTCCACTGCTAAGCACCACCAATGAACTCGACCTCCTCTCCACTGTGTCCCCCAGTAATACGCACAACCTGGAAGGGAATGCTACTGCTGGGAATCACAATGTGATCCTCCTCCAGAAGAAATGAAGAAAACCTTCCTAGGGTGGCACTTGAAGTCCCTCGAAGAAAGGGAGAGCTCTTTGCCTGAAGAACTCGTGCTAAACAACCGGTGACTTGGCTAAGCAGCTCGAGCAACCAAAGAGAAATCGATATACTCCAATAAGATGAATGATTGAGATGAGGAGAGCTGCCTTCCTTATATAGATTTCGTGGAACACTTTTCCCTCCAATTTGTCCTCCATCGTGGGCCCTCACTTAATCACCATCATGCAAAACTTAACCCCCTCCATGCAAATCGAACTAAGGAGTGCATAACTTAACTACAACACAAATAACTTTTCCTAAGTCTGATCTCCTAATAAAATCAAATGGGGTCCACTATCTCCAAAATTGGCTCCATAATACAAAAATTAATCTTGTTCCAAAATGATTTAGGAAGGGACACGACAGTCCTCCCCTCCCAAATATTGCTTGTCCCCAAGCAACTTCGGTGCTGGATGTTCAAGTATGTGCTCGCCCTCCCAAGTAGCATCCTCATCCGGCAAGCTCCTCCAATACACCAAAAATTGCTTGTCCTCAAGCAGTGCCTAAACAAGTGCCCTCTCTGGCTGTGGATCCCCACTGTTGTTGCAAACTTCACTAAGGTTCCAAATATGCCATTGGATCGTCCCTGATCATTGTACTATCCTATAGTGAAGAAGTCCCTTGATACCAGGATCCCAAGCCAACCTGATCAACATGAAGCACCCCTTGCTCCACTCACTATCCTGCCAGATAGGGGTGTTAGAAACCCTCTGTCTATTGCCAAAATGTAGAGCACCCTGACAATGTGAAACTCCATCCAAATCCTCATGAAGCTGCCCTATCGAATAGTCCACCCCATGTACTTTGATTGTGGGCCCCTGAAGATATAACTCAATCCCCATGTGAATGAAGCCTCTCATGCATGAGCTCCTCTTGCAATCCTCTTGTTGGCCATCTTGCCATGCTGATGAGGTCTCCCACGCCATGAACAAATCATGGAAACCAAATGGAAGATCTAGATGACCCTCCCTTGTAGAAACCCGCTCACCTCTATGGGTAGTTGAACTGCTCAGCCCTATTATGCTAGAATCCCTTGCCCGTCGTAGAAGGAACCTATCCTGCTGACATTGTGACACTTTGGTAATGAATGGCTTCTTAGCATGCTCATACCAGAGCCTCCTCTCCCATAATTCTCAGTCATAATCGATGCGATGATGGAGGCTAGGCCAATCTTGCCAAAGCGACTCAACAGTGTCGACACCTATCACTCCATGGCTAGCACCAATCCTGAGCAACAATCGGCCTCATCCTATGGTGAGGGCTTCAGTGACCCCCCATGTGTCCACCTGTCATCCCGACCATGCTCACTGAGGAGTGGAGTATCCCACCAATCCACTGGATCCTTGGATCCCATAACCATACTGGAGTTACAAAACCCCCAATCCTCTCTGCTTGCTGCTGTGATATGTTGCTAGTTGTTGGGATCCTTCTGTGCCCTGTCTCTACCTCATGTAGGTATCCAATAGGTAGGCACCAAACATCAAGAACCTGTGCCGCGAATATCCTGTTGTTCTGTGCTTGCCAAATCACACAATGAGATATGCCATCCCAGCTCTTGATGATGTGCCTGGGTATTATTGGAAGCCTAGGCATCATCCTGCCAACAAGGACTATCGTCCTTTGCACCTCATGCTCACCTAACGCCTCGAGCTGTCCAGCTGAAAAAGCACCATGTAACTCCCTATCGGTCACCTCCCCAAGTGTGAGCCTAGGGGTGGAACATATGCCACCTTGGCAATCAACCATGCCATCCCTAAGCCTGTAACCGTCAACTCGTGCACCTACCAAGTGTCTCAACTGGAGAGTCTCCTTTTGACCCATGACACATGGTGTCTCATCCAACTGCCTAGGGTGAGCCTCCCATGCCCTGCTAACTGAATGGAGAGTGTCAAAGGGCAACAACCAAACCCTTTGCCACTGTAAGAAAAAATGGAGGATGATGGGTGGGTATATCCCAAAGAGTATGATCAAGAGTATGCCGGAATGCTCAAGAGTAATCTTACAGATGACCCCCTCTTTGTCTCGGATCTGCTGATAACCCCCTCGAAGCCCTGTCTCCACTAATCATGGTGTCCCCAGATGCTTAATAGTGTTCTCATCGATCCTAGGTGGTTTGCATCCATTGGCACATTTAATGCCTCTGTCCATAAGTCTCCTCGGAGGCAATGCTCCAAGCACCTGCTGTGCCGCATCCTCTGCCACTGCATACTACCCAGTATCGTCGCACTCCACGACATGCCACTGGATACTCCCGTCTATGGTTATACCATCCTGTAGTGTCTTATTTTCCACCTGTGTCACTGCACCTGTCACTCCCCGCTGTACTCAATGCGATGTGAGGCACTCCCACTCCCCAGCACAATCCAACATACTACGACACACCCCCTTGTGTCTCCATGTCCATCTACAAACCACTGCTCCACACTAGATGCTCCTACCCATCCCTGGATGTGATGACCTAAAGTTGTGTCCACATGCGTCGGCCCGCACCCGACTTGTATCATCACCTCCACCCTCCCATCACCATGCTCTCCGATGAGGGGATCTCCCCTCCAAATCCTCCCTGAGGGATCCGAGGAGCGAATCTCCCTATGTGTCAGTAGTGATGCCATCACTGCTCTGCGCCTCTACGTCCTCTATGCCCTGCAAAAAGTGAAGAGTCCCCAACTCCATACAAGAAACTGTTCGGTGGCCTGCCAAGGCCACGTCCTCTGATAAAATCCTGCCAGAGTATGTTGATCACCCCGTGTTCCTGTGTACAATCGTCATACCAAGACAGCCAAAGGAGTATGTCCATAAAATGGTTGGCCACCGGTGTTGACTGAGACTCCCTTAGCTAATATGCACGCTCAACTGCTAGGTCAATTGTACCATCTAGGTCGTAGTCAATCGACATACCTGGGAAATGATAGGTAGTCCCACCTGGATCCCAATGCTAGTCTGGGCTTCCGGTATCCCTAGTGCCTGGAAGCTCTTGTTGAGTTACACCCGGGTCCACCACCATCTCCATATCGCACTCCATAGGGTTCCAACTCAAAATCTCCAGAACATAGAACAAGCTTGACATGCGGATGTTGCATCTTGTGCAACTCTGATCGTCTCATCCCGCTACCTAGGTCAAGACATGAGATCTGACTAGGTAGCTTTGTCTCTTTCTCTCCAATGGGCAAAGGTGACACAACAGTGCTGCTAACCTGGTCATCCCCTCTGGTATGTCTAGACAACTTCACCTCTCTCAATCCAATGCGTAAGGATGGGCTAATAACGTTGTAGATCCTTTCAGTGTGCCTTTGAAGCGAACTATGCTGAAATACCAACGTGTGGTCTCTATGATGCCCCTCCTCGCTAGCTAGCCCAAAGGATGGTTGCACATCCTCCTCCATCATGGGCTCGACATGAGCTTCCAACTGCTCTTCCCTAGACAACCCATCGTGCAAGACATGCTCATTAGTCAGATGTAGGTGATTGTCGTCCGACAACTCTGTCATAGATCTGGATGCCTCTGTACCTATTGGCTCCTCATTAACAGTGGGGATGTTTCTCGACACCTCATCAACATGTGGTGCACTACTATCACCTGAGATCTCAATAACAACCTGGGATTCGTCAACAACGGATGGCATCTCATCAACAGGTGTATGCTCAACTGTCTCCTTGCCAACCATGGCCCCTTGAACTACTCTCTCCTCTTCTTCCTTAATACTCATCATCCCTGCAAAATCCCATTGAATCTCCATTGGTTTGTGCATGCCCCTAGAGGGATGCCTGAATGCCATGACCCAACGATTGGTATGCCCTCCAGTTTTCTCCCAATAACTCCACATTAGTTGCAATCATGTCTGAATTCCCAATTGAGGAATGAATCAATTTCTCCCCCACATCAATCATCATTTGTTGTATCCTCATCACCTCATTCAAGGTTACTGCCATGTTGTTTGATTCTAATATTTCCCACAGGCTGAGCCAAGGTTATGGCTTTGATACCACTGTAATGTTCCAAAATTAAACAAACAGTGATATACAAAAGCAAATGTTATTCATACATAGAAAAATTAAATGAACAACAAATGCTCAATACACAACAGAAATGAGAACCAACTGAGCCATTTTATTAATGGAGTGGAGCAAGTACAATAGTGCAGAAAATGCACCTGGGCTTGCCTCAAGGGAAAGCTTGACAGATCCCAGGTGTCAAACAATGACCTCAATGCTGGAAATAACTGCTCCTCTAATGCTCTGCGTTGTCTCCCAGTGACTATAATTGCTGGCTCGAAAGGAGTTGCAAGAAACCCCGCCTCTGGTGCTCGAAAAGTGATGAAACTTCAGACGCAAACTCCTTGGCCAAAACCCACAAAAACCCATAAATGGTTTGGTCCGATTTGGACTTACCCAAAATCGACCCCCAAAGGCACTGTGTAATGGGAAGTAATTCTACACTGTCTGCTGCAAAGATATGGTTGAAAACCCCACCTTTGGTGCTCAGAAAATTCTGGAACTTTATATTTGGGATCCTTGTCAAAAACCCAGAAATGGTTTGGCCGGATTTTGACGTCCCAAATTCGATCTCTTCTATGGCCCAAGCTTTCCAAATAGCTCTAGAAATATAGCTTGCAAGGAATGACCACAAAGTCCTCCTCCAAGCTCTAAAATTGAAGCTAACACCACTCCAAATATCTCCTCTAACCTCCACGACAAAGCTCAGCCTCAAGGACTTATACTCTACCCACCAAATGAGCTCCCACACATTGCCTCTGCGCCGGCCCAGGTAGTGGAAAGTCACACTGCCAAGCCAAAAGCTCAATCAACTCCCAAACTCTCTGATACGATTGTAATGTCCCAAATGAAGAAAATTTGGAACAAGCTCTTAACACAAAATTTATCATGCATTTAACAGAAGATTGGCATGTAGAATTAAAGACAAACAGAGCACTACAATCCATAACACACTGAACAAGAAGATTCTCAGCTTTATTATATTAGATAAACCGAGGTTTTAGATGCACATACAACCCATATAGCTCAGATAAAAAGCTAGCCTCAAATAGATCTACAATAATGCTACAAATCGGCCTCCAAAACAAACTGAAAAACAATACACTGCAACTTATGAATCCTGAATGGATTCACCAAGGGAAGAGATGGGTTCTCGCTCACTCTCACTGAATCACCTGAGGGTTTCCGTCCTGGGGCTACTGCTGAAGTAGAGAACTAGGTTCTCAAACCTCTCCACAAGAAATAAACACAAATCCAAGATGTCTATAAACGACTTTCTCTTACTCTTTTATAGATCTCATGGATAGATCTCCAAGCCTCTAGAAGCATCTTATTTTATTATTATTCTAGAATCTCCTACATTGTCTTTATCAAGTGACCTTTTAATTTAATTTTATTTCACTTAAGTCACTTTTGGTCCTTTTTTTCATATTAATTATTTTTCCTTAATTAAATGACTAATTAAAGTCTTTTTTAATTAAGGAAAATGGCAATTCGTCCACCATATCTCTTCGGCCATTGGAAGTCTCTTCTCAGCATCCCATCTTGTAGATCTTCTCGTTCCGGTTCCAATGAGCTATTACACTGAGGTGTTCCATCAATTAATCTCCTCGGAATGCCACCTCGAGCATACTTAATTAAGTTATGCCCAATAATAACGCTTATTTTTGAAAGTTGTCGAGATGTGGTGGAACAAAAGGCAAATTGTGCGGATGATGGATTATGCCAAGTGAATGCTATCAAATCCCATAAAAACTCCTCAAAACTTCCCATCGGGACCCCTGATGACACAAACCTGCTCCCCTGCGCTGACCATCCCCTGCCCTGTAAATACACCCTAGCTGTATTATGAAGAAGAATAAAAATGGGGACATGACATATAAGGTTTACTAGCACCTTCTATTTCGAGTCACTGTCTCAAAACCCTCATGTGCCTTTGATTTTTCCACGGGTTTGTCTCTCATTTCAAACACATGCATTTATTTGTCTCTCTCTGCTCCCAACTGTTGAGAAATCTAGGGCATCAATAGTAGGTGATTTCTCCTTAATTAGTAATTGCGTGTGAGTATTTTTCATTTCTCTAGATTAGGATCTTCTTCTTACTTAGGTTATTACTATTCTTCTTCATCAAACAACTACCAATGCATAAACAAGATAGACAAGAGACACATAATGTAGGCCATGAGCTAGGGCCAAAACCTCTCACTCTTTGAGAGGAAAGCCCACACAAAATTCTTCTTATAGAGATTCCAGTTGACGAATACCAAGACCAAGACCCTTGACCTATTTACCACTCCAAGACCAAGACACAAGTTCTCTTGATTGTCAATCTTCTACTCTTTTCTTTGTCTTAACTTCTCTTCAATTTCGACCTCCTTAGCATCGAATTCCCTTTGCTGTAAGACAAATATTACACCGAGATCATTACTGTGGTATAGCACCAAGACAGTGAGGGGATGTCACCATGGTATCACCGAAATCATGTCTAACTTCTCTACTCCAATCCGTACTGTGACCTCTGCAATTACACCGAAACAGAGAGAGACCCTTCTTGTGATAATTCTGAACCTTGATCGCTGTAGCTTCTCTGAAGTTCTCCTTGATGTACCGAGACAATGTTTCACCCTTGACTGTGAGATAGCACCGAATTTATCTTTTGCAATTTAGTACCCTTATCCGAGCTCCTTCACCGAAACAGTCTCTGCACTCCTATTTGAAGTTCGAACTTACTTCTGTGATTGTCATTCGAAATCTCAGAGAGATATGCAAACTGTTCACTGTGGAAATGCGAAGACCCTATGCTCATATATATAGTAGTTTGTCCATCATAAATAGGCCGACATGTGCATTTGAATAGGTGTGTCTTCATAAGGTGTAGCCGACATGAGTTTTTCACTCCATCTACAGGCTGACTTGAAGAGGAGAACTTGTGCTTCTCTTTGGAGGGCTACTAGACCATTGTATTGACTCATATACATTTCATACATGACATTAATTCTTTTGACAATTCCTAAAGGCCCACAATGGGAACCATCTAAAAATAAAATCTCTTGCTCATGAAACCCATGAAGCAAGCCTTGCAATAATACTTTTATTTTCTTTTGTACATCATTTACAGAAATCACAATTACATGTCATTATGAAGACTGAACCTAGTTACACTTTTCAACACTTCCTCTTAACTCGGGAGGTAATCATAATGGTACTTGGTCATTCTCAATCTATAGAATTTCTCATAAGAAGAATCAGATTGGTAACCCATTTGTATAGCATCATATGAGCCAGCATTGTTACATAGCAGGGCCTTGACTAACAACTCTATCTCTCCACAAGATCTAAGCTCAATGTTGGCAAGACCAATGATTTATAGACACTCATCATTGTCTCTCCCAGAACATACCTCACTCGGGTTCTCAGGGTGTGTTCCAGCATGACTATTCTTATCTTGGATGCCCAATATTCAAAGACTATCGGTCCTCTATGACTACTCTTATCTTGGATGCCCTATCTCATCCTCAAATAGCATCAGATGCCAAATGATGACCCAATCCTCCATTTTGTCTTTCGAGGTGAAGACCAAAATGATATGTCTATCTCTCCCTCTTAATTAGGGAGAACATATCTATTGCAATAAAGGAATGTACCTAAGCTCCCCCTTGGTTTAGGAATTTCCTAGTTTCTTCGAAGTAAGAAACTTGTTTCTAGGCTCCCTCTTAATTAGGGACCTACAACACCTCCTCAGGTGGAGATGATGGGACAATCAATTGCTTGAAGAACTCCTTCCTTCGATGTCATGAATTTCTTCTTTGTCACTGAGTCTTCATCTTTTGGGACTTCTTCATAGGGCACAGACCATCCATCACTTTCATCCATGACTCAGTCATGTCATCATTCCTTTCATTAGAAAGCGATATATCATCTTACATTTGGCCTTGCTTTATGTCATGTTGCCTTCTTCATACCATCTTCTTCAGAAGGATCTTACATCCTCTACATGGTCCTCTTGGAAGACATTCACAGTTCTTCCCTTGATAGCCATGCATAAGCCCATCCATATATTTGTTCAAAAATAAGAAATGAACACTTAAATAAAAAATTACCTTTGTGATGGTCTTTCATCATGACATCTTCCAGTTTGCATCAACATCTTGCATACATGTTGACATATCTCCCAAAGATATCCATTGTCAAGGGTCTCCATCTTTTTCAGATTTCCATCAGAGTCTTAATATCTTTCCAGGATATTTCCTAGTCAAAACTTCTAGTCCTCAGATGTTGATTTCCTTTTCCATGGTTGCATAGTCCACGATCTCTTCCTTCCTTTCTTCACATATTTCATTCCCAGGACTTCCAATCACAGTTCCTCTAATTACTATCTAGTATCAACCACCTTATTTTTTTATATGAGAACATGTGATGTTGATTTCATCTAGAGTGACCTATGCCTTCTTGCATCTTTTCAGAGGAGGAGATCCTTTTCCTTTGATCATGCTTCTCAAGATAGAGCAGTGATCCATGTTACCGACATCCATATGACTTGACATTATAGTATTGAATATTAGGTCATCTAGGCTTCTTTCAGCAGCTTCATTGATTGAAAAGAGCTTCAACCCCTTGATCTGCCTCATCTCTTATGTCATCATACTATCATCCCATGAATTCCACAAGTTGGAGTTCCTGATGAAACATTTGCTTTTTCTCTAGATTGGTGAGCCTTCCTGTGAAGATTCCATCAGAGAATCTTGAGGATATTGCATATCCCTATCCAACAGATGTTACCTTTTGATGTATAATGATCCTTGTCCTTGATGACTTCTTCCTTTCTTTAAGTTTCCAATGAGGTTCCCAAGAGCTATATCCTTCATATTTCACTATGGTGATGTCACGAGCTCTTGTTTCTAATGCTCTTCCTCTTTCAACTTCCTCCACTTCTTCAGTGAAATGGACTTCTTCTCTATCTTCCTTTTTATTGTCCTTCTTGAGCTCTGAATAATTTTTCCTGTAATGCTCATAACATTGAATCTTAGCTATGTTCTTCTTTCCTTTCGACAAATGTTTGAATACTTTTTGCTCTCAACCTGTCTTATTCTATCTTGCATAGAAACAACAAGTTTTTGAATGGGATATAGACATTTGTTACCTTGTTCATCAGTTAGTGCATTTAGAACAATGAGGATTATGTCATTATCCGATATCATCTCTCCCAGATCTTGCTGTTGAGATCTTATGAAGATCTCCCTTCATCCTTTGATACCTTCAATTTGTGTAGATAAGATCTAAGTGATATGACCTTTCTTATCGCATCTTATCGCATCTTCAGAGAATAGTTCTAGCAACTTGTCATATATCTCTTTTGATGTCTCCAACCCTGCTATATAGGGAATGGGGGGACCTTTGACTGATTTCATAAGAATCCCTTGAGCCCTTTGATCCCTTTCTATGCATTCAGATAATGCTTGACCTTCGGATGGTTTGGAGACTTTTCCATAGATATGATCAATGACTTCACTCTCTTCGAGGACTATGTCTATCCTCCTTTTCCATGCAAGGAAGTTCGATGATCCAACCAACTTATAGATCTCGTTGCAAAACACAATCATTTTACTAGATTGGATTATAGAATAAAAGATACTTACTTGACAAGTGGAGATGAAATCTTCAACTTGATCCCTTTGATGGTGGTTGATGAAGATGTATCAGTGCCCTTTTGGATGATCTTCTTCCAAATGAAATCCTTTCTTCAATAAAAGGAGATTGCCCCTTTTATGAGGACAACGCCTTTGATCTAGCTCCCTTTGATGATGGTAGTTGATGAGGATGTCTTGATGCTTCCTCGGATGATTTTCTTCAAGGATAAGGGAGGGGTCCTTGCTTCATGAGAGGGAACTTGCCTTATAGCCTTTTGAAGATGAGGACAATGCCTTTAGCCTTCTTTGGATAAAAGATACTTACTTGACAAGTGAAGATGAAATCTTCAACTTGATCCCTTTGATGGTGGTTGATGAAGATGTATCAATTCCCTTTTGGATGATCTTCTTCCAAATGAAATCCTTTCTCCAATAAAAGGAGTTTTCCCCTTTTATGATGAGAACGCCTTTGATCCAGCTCCCTTTGATGATGGTGGTTGATGAGGATGTCTTGATGCTTCCTCGGATGATCATCTTCAAGGATAAGGGAGGGGTTCTTGCTTCATGAGAGGGAACTTGCCTTATAGCCTTTTGAAGATGAGGACAATGCCTTTAGCCTTCTTTGGATAACTAGCCTTCGAGATACTTCGACTTCTTCGGTGGTGAATGAGTGCAGATCATAAATGTTTCTAGGGTTTCGAATTTCTCCAAGATGATGTGATCTTAGTCCTAGAAATGCTTCTCTTGGATGTCTATACTTTGGGGTACCTTGCTTTGTAGATCTCTTCAACTCAATGAGGGCCTTTGTGGTCTTTTGATGATGACTATAGGATCCAAAACTTTTGCTGGTGTAGACTTCTAGTTGTCTTGAATTGTAGATCTATTTGTCTTGAGTAGAAATAAGGCTTTTGGCCTTGATGATCCCAAGACTTCTTTTGAAGTAGACTTTCTTCTTCGATCTAGAGTTTGATACTTCGATGTAGATCTCGACTTTAATTTCACTTTGATATCCTTCGTCTTGCTTTGATGCCTTTCTTGAAACTCGATCCTTGAGTGTCTCTTTGATTTCACGCCCTTCCTTGACTTAGTCACCTTAGCTTTGATACCATGTTGAGAACTCTAGGGCATCAATAGTAGGTGATTTCTCCTTAATTAGTAACTGCTTGTGAGTGTTTTTCATTTCTTTAGAATAGTATCTTCTTCTTACTTAGGTTATTACTATTCTTCTTCATCAAACATCTACCAATGCATAAACAAGATAGAAAAAAGACACAGAATGTAGGCTATGAGCTAGGGCCAAAACCTCTCACTCTTTGAGAGGAAAACCCGCATAAAATTCTTCTTATAGAGATTCCAATTGACGAATACCAAGACCAAGACCCTTGACCTATTTGCCACTCCAAGACCAAGACATAAGTTCTCTTGGCTGTCAATCTTCTGCTCTTTTCTTCGCCTTGACTTCTCTTCCATTTCGACCTCCTCACCACCGAATTCCCTTTGCTATAAGACATAGACTACACAGATATCATTAGTGTAGTATAACAGCGAGACAGTGAGGGTATGTCACTGTGGTATCACCGAAATCATGTCTAACTTCTCTGCTCCAATCTGCACTGTGACCTCTGCAATTACATCGAAATAGAGAGAGACCCTTCTTGTGAGAATACCAAACCTTGATCACTGTAGTCTCACCAAATTATTCCTTGCTGTACCGAGATAGAGTTTCACCCTTGACTGTGAGATAGTGCTGAATTTATCTTCTGCAATTTAGTACCCTTAGAACTCCTTCACCGAAACAGTCTCTGCACTACTATCCGAACTTACTTCTGTGATTGTCATCCAAAATCTCAGAGACATATTCAGACTGTTCACTATGGAAATGCGAAGACCCTACGGTCATATGTATAGTAGTTTGTCCGTCATAAATAGGCTGACGTGTGCATCCAAATAGGTGTGTCTTCATAAGGTGTAGCCGACATGAGTTCTTCGCTCCATCTAGAGGCAGACTTGAAGAGGAGAACTTGTACTTGTCTTTGGAGGGCTGCTACTAGAGCATTGTATTGATCCATACACATTTCATACATGACATTAATTCTTTTGACAATTCCTAAAGGCTCACAATAGGAGCCATCTAAAAATAAAATCCCTTGCTCATGAAACCCATAAAGCAAGCCTTACAATATTAATTTTGTTTTCTTCTTTACATCATTTACGGAAATCACAATTACATGTCATTATGAAGACCGAAGTTAGTTACACTTTTCAACACCAACCACTCACAACACTGCCACAACCGCTGCAAAACAACCCTCCTCTCCACAACACTCACCTTCCCTGTTTTTTGAATAACTACTTTGCATGAGAATTCAAGGTCTATTCTAGATTGCATTATCAAGTTTGAAGTTTGTAGATGGGTTTTTTGTCGATACCTTTGAAGCAATTTTGTCCCACTCCTATTGTTTCTCATAATTGTTTGTAGTTGGTAATTTGGCTACCAAACTGACTTTGGGGATAAGGGGAACTAGGCATTCTATTTAGGGTGAGACAAGGAATCTTCCAATTCCCCCTCACAATCACAACTTCCTCTTAGGGTATCTCTCTCTCTCTCTCTCTCTCTCTCTATATATATATATATA
>APFE030005594.1:0-18936 GCA_000404065.3 Pinus taeda
TTGCCATCAACAATAAGAGAACCATACACTAACATGTAAAGCCATGCATGTCCAAACCATCTAGGAAATAACACATGAAAAAGGTTACTTGCAAGTATTGCTACTGAAGCTTCCTAATCACGCTTTCCTTTCCTTCATCCTTGCTTTCTTTCCTTCCCCTTTGCTTGCTTTTCCTTCCTTGATCCAAAGCTAGAGTGCTCCAAGAAAACTCTAAGTGACCGAGAGTGAGAGAGAGAGAAACAATAATGAGAGAACTCCAAACTTAAACTCACAAAAGGTTAGCCAAAGCTTGCCCACTGATCCTTAGAAGCCTTTTTATTAATGAGGCCTCTAATTTCTTAATTTTCCATTATTTTCCTTCATTTTCCTCCTCGCATGCAACATGTGACCTTTAATCTTACGTTTACCCTAATTTCCTTTATTTTCATAACTAAATGTGCCAAAAATTCCTTTATGCATTTTAATGCATTTTCCTTAGCCAAAACACACATCCAGTGATGCCCACTAGGATATATTTGCTCAACATTCAACTTGGAATAAGTTTCCCTTAACCATGGTCTTAATTTTTCTTTATTAACTTTTATTACATGAAATATTCTGTAGGGGTGTTATAGAAATGTTTAACCACTTTGTAGACCACATATACTTGTTTATCCATGTCCAGGTAGTTAAGATCTAAACCTTGTAGTTCAGTGCTCATGAAGGATATGCACCACTCATCACCACTAGTATCCTTCTAGGTCAGCACAACAACTAGGGATGAAACTAAAGTGAAAGTTTACAAAATGAAATCATAGTTGAAGTCTAGGTTGTACAGAGAAGGGGCTTTTATAAAAGGATTTCTGGATATGGTGAAATTATTCCTTCACTTCTTGATTCAATTTAAATCTTGTATCCTTATTTATCACATTTTGTAATGGATTAACGATCTAAGCAAAATCAGAAATAAACTTGTGGAGGATGTTGATTTTACCCAGGAAAGATTGCATAACTTTCTTGCTACTAGGGAGCTATAATTGTGTGATAGCTTTCACACATTCGAGGACAGTAGTGATTCCACTTTTGGTTATGTTATGCCCAAGGAGGTTTCCTTCTGATACTACAAATATGATTTTCTAGTGGTTTAGTGAGATCCCATACTTTCAATAACATTCAAATATCTTCTTCAGAAGATAGAGGTGTCTAATCTCCTTTTTTAAAACACTGTGAGATCATTCAAATACACTACCATGCTTTGAGAAATCAACCCTTTGAAAGAGATGTCCATCACCCTCTAAAATTTGGCTCTATAAATAATAAGGCCAATGGGCATGCACCAAAATGAAAATTTTCCCTATTTCATTCTGAAAGTTGTGTTCAAATGATCTGGTTCAGCAACGATCGAGTAAGGAGAACACTTCAGAACTAGATACTGTCTAAAGAATTTGCTCCGTAGAGGGGACCTGATAATTATCTTTAACTAAAGCCTAGTTTAGATTCTGAAAGTTGATGCATGATTGAATCTAACCAGAATTCTTTTGTATAGGAACCAAATTCGAGATTGAAGTGGAATTCCTGACTTTGGAAATGATGCATGCATCCAACGGCTTCTTCAACTCCTTTTGAATAAGTATTTTGAACTTGGGGTGTAATTTTGTTACTTTCTATTGGAATTGTTTGACCCATTCCTTTATAGGTATAACATGTTGAATGATCTAGGTATCATACATATTCAAGTCATCATACGTCCAAGTAAACACATCACGATATTTTCTGAATAAGGTGACAAATGCTTGCCTCTCATAAGGTGAAAATCCAACACTCAAATTGATAAAATTGGGGTCAAATTTGGTTTTGAGATTGATTTTCTCATGTGAGAGTGTGGAACTTTGAGTCTTGGTATTTGGGGGTCCCAAAAATTGTTCTACAAATCAAATAACTTTTCCAATGTAACAACACCTTTGGCATGGGGTTTCCCTTAAGCTCATCAACTGCTTCTTGTAGGGCTTTGTCATGCTCTTCCTCATACATCGTCGCATCCTTGAACACATCCGTGTTAGCCATAAAATCAACTATATCTTGATCATCATTGAAAATGGGTATATTAGTTATGTTATCTGGGACAACAAGTTTATAAAATATCTCAATAGAAAGACCATCTCTTAAGGTTGTAAACCTAGTTGCAGCATTAGCTAAAGTTTCAATAATGACATTATTGATCTTACTTTGGTGGTGTCTCGGGAGCATTACAGTGGCCAGAGATGGTAAAAACAACAGTAAGACCCAGGGACAGGATGTCTAAGTGGCTGACTTGTCTCTTGAAGGTTTTGTGGATGATGTTGGGTGACTATTTGTGATGTTTCATCAATTCAATTTCCTTAAGGTCATCTAGGAGGTCAAATGTGATGATAGTAGCCTCTCGTCACATGTTTACCCTAGTTGCCTAGTTACTAGGGTTGATGTGGGAGGAGGGTGTTATAGTTGCATAGGTCTGAGGAATGCTATGACTAACATCACCAATTGTATGCACCTCTTAAGCACTATATATCTTGGGTCTACCATCACTCCGATAATTTAGACAATCCCTCTTACAATGATCCTTACCAAATGTCCAACACTCGAATGGTTCCCTGCCACTGACTCCGGCCTACTGCTCTCCATGTCCCTTCTCAGTTGTATTGAGTATGTTGTAAGGAACTGCATTTTATTTCTCACTTGCATCATGAGGTCTTACTCTCTTTGGTGGCCATTTTCCTTTAGCTTTCTCATTTCTTTTCAAGTCATGCATAGGCTCAACTTTGTGCTTTGACTGCTCATAACAATGCTTCAACTTTTGAATGGCCTCCTCTAATGGTATAGGCTCATCGAACTCAATATAGTTTTTTTATGCAACTCAAAATACACTATCTCTGAACCTTGGCCTTCTCCTCCCTGAGGTAAGTCACATATCTCGACAACTCAAAAAATCTTCTAGTATACTCATCATCTGTCATATAATCCATCTGCAACTCATAAAAATCCTTAGCTATGTCATGATAGTACCTCTTAGACACATACTTCATCTTGAAGAGCCTTCCAAGTGCATGCCAAGTCAAATTTTCCTCATGTATATCTTTAACATTCTTCACGTCTTCTTGCCAAATAGTTTCTTTAGCCTTGAGATTGAAAGTGGCTATCTTTTCTTTCATGTTTTTTGAATAATCATGCAGTCAAAACAATTTATTCATACCCAAAAACCATGCTTTTGCATCCTATGATTTCTTTATCTCTCCATCAAGGGTAGCTGTCTTTGCCTTCTTAAAATCATCTGGAAAGTATCCCATATCATTCCTCATGTAAGGATGATGACAATCACGATCATCATGCCTGTCAGAACCAGAGCTCGAATAATACCTATGTCCATCAAATCTCCTATCCAGAGTGTCGAACAACCTACCATATCTGATAATCTCATATCTATCTGACTTGTGTCTACTAGGAGACCTATTGCGATATGCCCCATTAATTCTTTCCTCATGTGCATGGTTCATCCTAAGTGGTCCCTATCGCTGCAAATATGAAAAAACTATGCAGTAGTATCGCATTAACCTCTTCTTGTTTATCTTGTACCTGAATGATTTTCACATTATCTGCTTTGCAACTCCTTATCTCTTCATTCAGGCTTCTTAATGTGTCTACCTAGTCGGAAGAGTACCCCACACCACATTGCCCATCTGATGCATAGGGAGATTCAATGTATTCTACCACAGTTCTAGCCATTTGATCTCTTTCTTGCAAAGCATACTATGCCAGCTAAACCAAATCATAATAAACGAATGTACCTTAGCATAATTCAGGGGGGATACCTTGTCTACAAGATCATAAAATTAGTGTGATACATGTGTAACATAATTATAAATGGATATAAGCATACATCGAATAAGGGTATCAACACATAAACATCATTCTAGCTATGGTCTAGTCATTAATGTAAGGCCATATCAACAATTCATGTTATGAGCTCATGCATGACAACAACCATTACTCCATTGCACACAATTCCACATGAAAATGTCAACATGTGTAGGAAATTCGTAATCAAGTATAGATACATATGAACGCATGTAGCCGAGCATAAGTGATCCACTCTTGTAACCAACCTACATGAATGATACATGTAATCAAAACATTCAAGAATGCACTTGAGATACAAGGATGTATTCAAGTGACATATAATAAACATGTAAGTGACATATAACCATATGAAACTAGTCATACACTTCCGATGATGCATCCCACAAAATCACATAATGTTCCTCATGACAATCTTACTACAATCATGATCAATATGATTCAATGCAAAAAGCACATGGAATGCAAGTTTAAGGGGCACACATGTAACTGACATGCATGCATGGCTCAAAACCTTCACCCAAGGAGAGCACAATCACGCTTTGATATGGATATTCAACACCTCTTCCTCCTAGCTCCACCCAAGCAATAAGCTAGCCAGGGCAAACATGTGATGAGAGAGGTCACTATAACGGATTCAATCTCCTTGGTAAATTAAGCAAATGGACTTGATGGAACACATCAAACAAACCCATCCACATAAGCAACAATACCTTTAGGAGACATGTCAGCTAGTTAGACATCCTTCCCCTAGGTCCCACTAATGTTTTAAGCCTTTTAACCCACGGTAACTCTCATTCTATAGGAAACACAGTGACCAAGAACACAAAGTCACTCATATAGGCCTATGTGATCGTGACTGTTGACTTTTCTCAACGGACCTGTGTGAGGGACCCCAAGATTTGAGCCACTTTTCTAGCCCAGAATCCTAGCCTCTGCCCAAAACTTGCTACAATCTCCAAAATCAATCAAAAGCATGATAACAATGCTAATAAAACAAAATCATTGCTAGGACTAGGCCTGAGCATCCCTAATCGGGACTGGGATTCTGTCAAACAATTGGAATCAATGTAACCTATAGGTCTAGGATACAACACAGAGCATAAATTACTGAAAGAAATTATGAAACAAAACCAGAAGGATCACCTCCTTCTCCATTGAACTATTGTACCATCAAGTAGGTCTTGCATCCATCCATTAAACAATTACAAGTAAATACATGAAATAACCATGACATGAACCAGTGATTTAACCATGCTTATAACCAGCATAAAACGATATAAATATCATATATATGAAAACCATTAAATTACCATATAAACAAATGCAAAAGTAAGAGAAATTAGCTTTTATTAATCGTAGGAAAATCTGAAAGGGTTCATGACTTTCACGTACCACCCGACCATAGACATGGCTTAAACAAATATCTCTTTCAATGAATAATCCTTGTTCTAGATACCAAGCATGAATGTTAGATATCATAGAAAAACCAATCCAAGAAATACCAAGGGAATCCAAAGGTTAAAACACCTCCACCCTCATCAATCCATGATCACACCAAAACTTGTGCTCCAATCAAAATGGAATTGAACTTGGAATGCCATCTAGAATCCATCACTATCATTTAGCAATTTTTGTCTACTTGTCTCTCAAGATTTAATTCAATCTAATTCTTAACCACTAGGCCCTAAACCAAGACCAGTCTCTCGGGTTTTACCATAATCCAAACCCAGATCACTAGGCCCTAAACCAAGACTTCCCCCTCAGAACTTACCGTGTGTCCCACCAAAATCAGTCAAGGGATTCCTGGGCCTTCAGTAATGAACCTTAAGACTACCACTGCCCCGCATTCCAAAATCCATCTAGAAAACCAAAGATTAAAACTGAAGTAAACATCCCAACATCATGGCATCTGGAAAAAGGCAAGGAAATGCTGAAAACCATTGTCATAACTCATCAAAACCATTGCCATCAACAATAAGAGAACCATACACTAACATGTAAAGCCATGCATGTCCAAACCATCTAGGAAATAACACATGAAAAAGGTTACTTGCAAGTATTGCTACTGAAGCTTCCTAATCACGCTTTCCTTTCCTTCATCCTTGCTTTCTTTCCTTCCCCTTTGCTTGCTTTTCCTTCCTTGATCCAAAGCTAGAGTGCTCCAAGAAAACTCTAAGTGACCGAGAGTGAGAGAGAGAGAAACAATAATGAGAGAACTCCAAACTTAAACTCACAAAAGGTTAGCCAAAGCTTGCCCACTGATCCTTAGAAGCCTTTTTATTAATGAGGCCTCTAATTTCTTAATTTTCCATTATTTTCCTTCATTTTCCTCCTCGCATGCAACATGTGACCTTTAATCTTACGTTTACCCTAATTTCCTTTATTTTCATAACTAAATGTGCCAAAAATTCCTTTATGCATTTTAATGCATTTTCCTTAGCCAAAACACACATCCAGTGATGCCCACTAGGATATATTTGCTCAACATTCAACTTGGAATAAGTTTCCCTTAACCATGGTCTTAATTTTTCTTTATTAACTTTTATTACATGAAATATTCTGTAGGGGTGTTATAGAAATGTTTAACCACTTTGTAGACCACATATACTTGTTTATCCATGTCCAGGTAGTTAAGATCTAAACCTTGTAGTTCAGTGCTCATGAAGGATATGCACCACTCATCACCACTAGTATCCTTCTAGGTCAGCACAACAACTAGGGATGAAACTAAAGTGAAAGTTTACAAAATGAAATCATAGTTGAAGTCTAGGTTGTACAGAGAAGGGGCTTTTATAAAAGGATTTCTGGATATGGTGAAATTATTCCTTCACTTCTTGATTCAATTTAAATCTTGTATCCTTATTTATCACATTTTGTAATGGATTAACGATCTAAGCAAAATCAGAAATAAACTTGTGGAGGATGTTGATTTTACCCAGGAAAGATTGCATAACTTTCTTGCTACTAGGGAGCTATAATTGTGTGATAGCTTTCACACATTCGAGGACAGTAGTGATTCCACTTTTGGTTATGTTATGCCCAAGGAGGTTTCCTTCTGATACTACAAATATGATTTTCTAGTGGTTTAGTGAGATCCCATACTTTCAATAACATTCAAATATCTTCTTCAGAAGATAGAGGTGTCTAATCTCCTTTTTTAAAACACTGTGAGATCATTCAAATACACTACCATGCTTTGAGAAATCAACCCTTTGAAAGAGATGTCCATCACCCTCTAAAATTTGGCTCTATAAATAATAAGGCCAATGGGCATGCACCAAAATGAAAATTTTCCCTATTTCATTCTGAAAGTTGTGTTCAAATGATCTGGTTCAGCAACGATCGAGTAAGGAGAACACTTCAGAACTAGATACTGTCTAAAGAATTTGCTCCGTAGAGGGGACCTGATAATTATCTTTAACTAAAGCCTAGTTTAGATTCTGAAAGTTGATGCATGATTGAATCTAACCAGAATTCTTTTGTATAGGAACCAAATTCGAGATTGAAGTGGAATTCCTGACTTTGGAAATGATGCATGCATCCAACGGCTTCTTCAACTCCTTTTGAATAAGTATTTTGAACTTGGGGTGTAATTTTGTTACTTTCTATTGGAATTGTTTGACCCATTCCTTTATAGGTATAACATGTTGAATGATCTAGGTATCATACATATTCAAGTCATCATACGTCCAAGTAAACACATCACGATATTTTCTGAATAAGGTGACAAATGCTTGCCTCTCATAAGGTGAAAATCCAACACTCAAATTGATAAAATTGGGGTCAAATTTGGTTTTGAGATTGATTTTCTCATGTGAGAGTGTGGAACTTTGAGTCTTGGTATTTGGGGGTCCCAAAAATTGTTCTACAAATCAAATAACTTTTCCAATGTAACAACACCTTTGGCATGGGGTTTCCCTTAAGCTCATCAACTGCTTCTTGTAGGGCTTTGTCATGCTCTTCCTCATACATCATCGCATCCTTGAACACATCCGTGTTAGCCATAAAATCAACTATATCTTGATCATCATTGAAAATGGGTATATTAGTTATGTTATCTGGGACAACAAGTTTATAAAATATCTCAATAGAAAGACCATCTCTTAAGGTTGTAAACCTAGTTGCAGCATTAGCTAAAGTTTCAATAATGACATTATTGATCTTACTTTGGTGGTGTCTCGGGAGCATTACAGTGGCCAGAGATGGTAAAAACAACAGTAAGACCCAGGGACAGGATGTCTAAGTGGCTGACTTGTCTCTTGAAGGTTTTGTGGATGATGTTGGGTGACTATTTGTGATGTTTCATCAATTCAATTTCCTTAAGGTCATCTAGGAGGTCAAATGTGATGATAGTAGCCTCTCGTCACATGTTTACCCTAGTTGCCTAGTTACTAGGGTTGATGTGGGAGGAGGGTGTTATAGTTGCATAGGTCTGAGGAATGCTATGACTAACATCACCAATTGTATGCACCTCTTAAGCACTATATATCTTGGGTCTACCATCACTCCGATAATTTAGACAATCCCTCTTACAATGATCCTTACCAAATGTCCAACACTCGAATGGTTCCCTGCCACTGACTCCAGCCTACTGCTCTCCATGTCCCTTCTCAGTTGTATTGAGTATGTTGTAAGGAACTGCATTTTATTTCTCACTTGCATCATGAGGTCTTACTCTCTTTGGTGGCCATTTTCCTTTAGCTTTCTCATTTCTTTTCAAGTCATGCATAGGCTCAACTTTGTGCTTTGACTGCTCATAACAATGCTTCAACTTTTGAATGGCCTCCTCTAATGGTATAGGCTCATCGAACTCAATATAGTTTTTTTATGCAACTCAAAATACACTATCTCTGAACCTTGGCCTTCTCCTCCCTGAGGTAAGTCACATATCTCGACAACTCAAAAAATCTTCTAGTATACTCATCATCTATCATATAATCCATCTGCAACTCATAAAAATCCTTAGCTATGTCATGATAGTACCTCTTAGACACATACTTCATCTTGAAGAGCCTTCCAAGTGCATGCCAAGTCAAATTTTCCTCATGTATATCTTTAACATTCTTCACGTCTTCCTGCCAAATAGTTTCTTTAGCCTTGAGATTGAAAGTGGCTATCTTTGCTTTCATGTTTTTTGAATAATCATGCAGTCAAAACAATTTATTCATACCCAAAAACCATGCTTTTGCATCCTATGATTTCTTTATCTCTCCATCAAGGGTAGCTGTCTTTGCCTTCTTAAAATCATCTGGAAAGTATCCCATATCATTCCTCATGTAAGGATGATGACAATCACGATCATCATGCCTGTCAGAACCAGAGCTCGAATAATACCTATGTCCATCAAATCTCCTATCCAGAGTGTCGAACAACCTACCATATCTGATAATCTCATATCTATCTGACTTGTGTCTACTAGGAGACCTATTGCGATATGCCCCATTAATTCTTTCCTCATGTGCATGGTTCATCCTAAGTGGTCCCTATCGCTGCAAATATGAAAAAACTATGCAGTAGTATCGCATTAACCTCTTCTTGTTTATCTTGTACCTGAATGATTTTCACATTATCTGCTTTGCAACTCCTTATCTCTTCATTCAGGCTTCTTAATGTGTCTACCTAGTCGGAAGAGTACCCCACACCACATTGCCCATCTGATGCATAGGGAGATTCAATGTATTCTACCACAGTTCTAGCCATTTGATCTCTTTCTTGCAAAGCATACTATGCCAGCTAAACCAAATCATAATAAACGAATGTACCTTAGCATAATTCAGGGGGGATACCTTGTCTACAAGATCATAAAATTAGTGTGATACATGTGTAACATAATTATAAATGGATATAAGCATACATCGAATAAGGGTATCAACACATAAACATCATTCTAGCTATGGTCTAGTCATTAATGTAAGGCCATATCAACAATTCATGTTATGAGCTCATGCATGACAACAACCATTACTCCATTGCACACAATTCCACATGAAAATGTCAACATGTGTAGGAAATTCGTAATCAAGTATAGATACATATGAACGCATGTAGCCGAGCATAAGTGATCCACTCTTGTAACCAACCTACATGAATGATACATGTAATCAAAACATTCAAGAATGCACTTGAGATACAAGGATGTATTCAAGTGACATATAATAAACATGTAAGTGACATATAACCATATGAAACTAGTCATACACTTCCGATGATGCATCCCACAAAATCACATAATGTTCCTCATGACAATCTTACTACAATCATGATCAATATGATTCAATGCAAAAAGCACATGGAATGCAAGTTTAAGGGGCACACATGTAACTGACATGCATGCATGGCTCAAAACCTTCACCCAAGGAGAGCACAATCACGCTTTGATATGGATATTCAACACCTCTTCCTCCTAGCTCCACCCAAGCAATAAGCTAGCCAGGGCAAACATGTGATGAGAGAGGTCACTATAACGGATTCAATCTCCTTGGTAAATTAAGCAAATGGACTTGATGGAACACATCAAACAAACCCATCCACATAAGCAACAATACCTTTAGGAGACATGTCAGCTAGTTAGACATCCTTCCCCTAGGTCCCACTAATGTTTTAAGCCTTTTAACCCACGGTAACTCTCATTCTATAAGAAAGACAGTGACCAAGAACACAAAGTCACTCATATAGGCCTATGTGATCGTGACTGTTGACTTTTCTCAATGGACTTGTGTGAGGGACCCCAAGATTTGAGCCACTTTTCTAGCCCAGAATCCTAGCCTTTGCCCGAAACTTGCTACAATCTCCAAAATCAATCAAAAGCATGATAACAATGCTAATAAAACAAAATCATTGCTAGGACTAGGCCTGAGCATCCCTAATCGGGACTGGGATTCTGTCAAACAATTGGAATCAATGTAACCTATAGGTCTAGGATACAGGACAGAGCATAAATTACTGAAAGAACTTATGAAACAAAACCAGAAGGATCACCTCCTTCTCCATTGAACTATTGTACCATCAAGTAGGTCTTGCATCCATCCATTAAACAATTACAAGTAAATACATGAAATAACCATGACATGAACCAGTGATTTAACCATGCTTATAACCAACATGAAACGATATAAATATCATATATATGAAAACCATTAAATTACCATATAAACAAATGCAAAAGTAAGAGAAATTAGCTTTTATTAATCGTAGGAAAATCTGAAAGGGTTCATGACTTTCACGTACCACCCAACCATAGACATGGCTTAAACAAATATCTCTTTCAATGAATAATCCTTGTTCTAGATACCAAGCATGAATGTTAGATATCATAGAAAAACCAATCCAAGAAATACCAAGGGAATCCAAAGGTTAAAACACCTCCACCCTCATCAATCCATGATCACACCAAAACTTGTGCTCCAATCAAAATGGAATTGAACTTGGAATGCCATCTAGAATCCATCACTATCATTCAATAATTTTTGTCTACTTGTCTCTCAAGATTTAATTCAATCTAATTCTTAACCACTAGGCCCTAAGCCAAGACCAGTCTCTCGGGTTTTACCATAATCCAAACCCAGATCACTAGGCCCTAAACCAAGACTTCCCCCTCAGAACTTACCGTGTGTCCCACCAAAATCAGTCAAGGGATTCCTGGGCCTTCAGTAATGAATCTTAAGACTACCACTGCCCCGCATTCCAAAATCCATCTAGAAAACCAAAGATTAAAACTGAAGTAAACATCCCAACATCATGGCATCTAGAAAAAGGCAAGGAAATGCTGAAAACCATTGTCATAACTCATCAAAACCATTGCCATCAACAATAAGAGAACCATACACTAACATGTAAAGCCATGCATGTCCAAACCATCTAGGAAATAACACATGAAAAAGGTTACTTGCAAGTATTGCTACTGAAGCTTCCTAATCACGCTTTCCTTTCCTTCATCCTTGCTTTCTTTCCTTCCCCTTTGCTTGCTTTTCCTTCCTTGATCCAAAGCTAGAGTGCTCCAAGAAAACTCTAAGTGACCGAGAGTGAGAGAGAGAGAAACAATAATGAGAGAACTCCAAACTTAAACTCACAAAAGGTTAGCCAAAGCTTGCCCACTGATCCTTAGAAGCCTTTTTATTAATGAGGCCTCTAATTTCTTAATTTTCCATTATTTTCCTTCATTTTCCTCCTCGCATGCAACATGTGACCTTTAATCTTACGTTTACCCTAATTTCCTTTATTTTCATAACTAAATGTGCCAAAAATTCCTTTATGCATTTTAATGCATTTTCCTTAGCCAAAACACACATCCAGTGATGCCCACTAGGATATATTTGCTCAACATTCAACTTGGAATAAGTTTCCCTTAACCATGGTCTTAATTTTTCTTTATTAACTTTTATTACATGAAATATTCTGTAGGGGTGTTATAGAAATGTTTAACCACTTTGTAGACCACATATACTTGTTTATCCATGTCCAGGTAGTTAAGATCTAAACCTTGTAGTTCAGTGCTCATGAAGGATATGCACCACTCATCACCACTAGTATCCTTCTAGGTCAGCACAACAACTAGGGATGAAACTAAAGTGAAAGTTTACAAAATGAAATCATAGTTGAAGTCTAGGTTGTACAGAGAAGGGGCTTTTATAAAAGGATTTCTGGATATGGTGAAATTATTCCTTCACTTCTTGATTCAATTTAAATCTTGTATCCTTATTTATCACATTTTGTAATGGATTAACGATCTAAGCAAAATCAGAAATAAACTTGTGGAGGATGTTGATTTTACCCAGGAAAGATTGCATAACTTTCTTGCTACTAGGGAGCTATAATTGTGTGATAGCTTTCACACATTCGAGGACAGTAGTGATTCCACTTTTGGTTATGTTATGCCCAAGGAGGTTTCCTTCTGATACTACAAATATGATTTTCTAGTGGTTTAGTGAGATCCCATACTTTCAATAACATTCAAATATCTTCTTCAGAAGATAGAGGTGTCTAATCTCCTTTTTTAAAACACTGTGAGATCATTCAAATACACTACCATGCTTTGAGAAATCAACCCTTTGAAAGAGATGTCCATCACCCTCTAAAATTTGGCTCTATAAATAATAAGGCCAATGGGCATGCACCAAAATGAAAATTTTCCCTATTTCATTCTGAAAGTTGTGTTCAAATGATCTGGTTCAGCAACGATCGAGTAAGGAGAACACTTCAGAACTAGATACTGTCTAAAGAATTTGCTCCATAGAGGGGACCGGATAATTATCTTTAACTAAAGCCTAGTTTAGATTCTGAAAGTTGATGCATGATTGAATCTAACCAGAATTCTTTTGTATAGGAACCAAATTCGAGATTGAAGTGGAATTCCTGACTTTGGAAATGATGCATGCATCCAACGGCTTCTTCAACTCCTTTTGAATAAGTAGTTTGAACTTGGGGTGTAATTTTGTTACTTTCTATTGGAATTGTTTGACCCATTCCTTTATAGGTATAACATGTTGAATGATCTAGGTATCATACATATTCAAGTCATCATACGTCCAAGTAAACACATCACAATATTTTCTGAATAAGGTGACAAATGCTTGCCTCTCATAAGGTGAAAATCCAACACTCAAATTGATAAAATTGGGGTCAAATTTTGTTTTGAGAGTGATTTTCTCATGTGAGAGTGTGGAACTTTGAGTCTTGGTATTTGGGGGGTCCCAAAAATTGTTCTACAAATCAAATAACTTTTCCAATGTAACAACACCTTTGGCATGGGGTTTCCCTTAAGCTCATCAACTGCTTCTTGTAGGGCTTTGTCATGCTCTTCCTCATACATCGTCGCATCCTTGAACACATCCGTGTTAGCCATAAAATCAACTATATCTTGATCATCATTGAAAATGGGTATATTAGTTATGTTATCTGGGACAACAAGTTTATAAAATATCTCAATAGAAAGACCATCTCTTAAGGTTGTAAACCTAGTTGCAGCATTAGCTAAAGTTTCAATAATGACATTATTGATCTTACTTTGGTGGTGTCTCGGGAGCATTACAGTGGCCAGAGATGGTAAAAACAACAGTAAGACCCAGGGACAGGATGTCTAAGTGGCTGACTTGTCTCTTGAAGGTTTTGTGGATGATGTTGGGTGACTATTTGTGATGTTTCATCAATTCAATTTCCTTAAGGTCATCTAGGAGGTCAAATGTGATGATAGTAGCCTCTCGTCACATGTTTACCCTAGTTGCCTAGTTACTAGGGTTGATGTGGGAGGAGGGTGTTATAGTTGCATAGGTCTGAGGAATGCTATGACTAACATCACCAATTGTATGCACCTCTTAAGCACTATATATCTTGGGTCTACCATCACTCCGATAATTTAGACAATCCCTCTTACAATGATCCTTACCAAATGTCCAACACTCGAATGGTTCCCTGCCACTGACTCCGGCCTACTGCTCTCCATGTCCCTTCTCAGTTGTATTGAGTATGTTGTAAGGAACTGCATTTTATTTCTCACTTGCATCATGAGGTCTTACTCTCTTTGGTGGCCATTTTCCTTTAGCTTTCTCATTTCTTTTCAAGTCATGCATAGGCTCAACTTTGTGCTTTGACTGCTCATAACAATGCTTCAACTTTTGAATGGCCTCCTCTAATGGTATAGGCTCATCGAACTCAATATAGTTTTTTTATGCAACTCAAAATACACTATCTCTGAACCTTGGCCTTCTCCTCCCTGAGGTAAGTCACATATCTCGACAACTCAAAAAATCTTCTAGTATACTCATCATCTGTCATATAATCCATCTGCAACTCATAAAAATCCTTAGCTATGTCATGATAGTACCTCTTAGACACATACTTCATCTTGAAGAGCCTTCCAAGTGCATGCCAAGTCAAATTTTCCTCATGTATATCTTTAACATTCTTCACGTCTTCTTGCCAAATAGTTTCTTTAGCCTTGAGATTGAAAGTGGCTATCTTTTCTTTCATGTTTTTTGAATAATCATGCAGTCAAAACAATTTATTCATACCCAAAAACCATGCTTTTGCATCCTATGATTTCTTTATCTCTCCATCAAGGGTAGCTGTCTTTGCCTTCTTAAAATCATCTGGAAAGTATCCCATATCATTCCTCATGTAAGGATGATGACAATCACGATCATCATGCCTGTCAGAACCAGAGCTCGAATAATACCTATGTCCATCAAATCTCCTATCCAGAGTGTCGAACAACCTACCATATCTGATAATCTCATATCTATCTGACTTGTGTCTACTAGGAGACCTATTGCAATATGCCCCATTAATTCTTTCCTCATGTGCATGGTTCATCCTAAGTGGTCCCTATCGCTGCAAATATGAAAAAACTATGCAGTAGTATCGCATTAACCTCTTCTTGTTTATCTTGTACCTGAATGATTTTCACATTATCTGCTTTGCAACTCCTTATCTCTTCATTCAGGCTTCTTAATGTGTCTACCTAGTCGGAAGAGTACCCCACACCACATTGCCCATCTGATGCATAGGGAGATTCAATGTATTCTACCACAGTTCTAGCCATTTGATCTCTTTCTTGCAAAGCATACTATGCCAGCTAAACCAAATCATAATAAACGAATGTACCTTAGCATAATTCAGGGGGGATACCTTGTCTACAAGATCATAAAATTAGTGTGATACATGTGTAACATAATTATAAATGGATATAAGCATACATCGAATAAGGGTATCAACACATAAACATCATTCTAGCTATGGTCTAGTCATTAATGTAAGGCCATATCAACAATTCATGTTATGAGCTCATGCATGACAACAACCATTACTCCATTGCACACAATTCCACATGAAAATGTCAACATGTGTAGGAAATTCGTAATCAAGTATAGATACATATGAACGCATGTAGCCGAGCATAAGTGATCCACTCTTGTAACCAACCTACATGAATGATACATGTAATCAAAACATTCAAGAATGCACTTGAGATACAAGGATGTATTCAAGTGACATATAATAAACATGTAAGTGACATATAACCATATGAAACTAGTCATACACTTCCGATGATGCATCCCACAAAATCACATAATGTTCCTCATGACAATCTTACTACAATCATGATCAATATGATTCAATGCAAAAAGCACATGGAATGCAAGTTTAAGGGGCACACATGTAACTGACATGCATGCATGGCTCAAAACCTTCACCCAAGGAGAGCACAATCACGCTTTGATATGGATATTCAACACCTCTTCCTCCTAGCTCCACCCAAGCAATAAGCTAGCCAGGGCAAACATGTGATGAGAGAGGTCACTATAACGGATTCAATCTCCTTGGTAAATTAAGCAAATGGACTTGATGGAACACATCAAACAAACCCATCCACATAAGCAACAATACCTTTAGGAGACATGTCAGCTAGTTAGACATCCTTCCCCTAGGTCCCACTAATGTTTTAAGCCTTTTAACCCACGGTAACTCTCATTCTATAAGAAAGACAGTGACCAAGAACACAAAGTCACTCATATAGGCCTATGTGATCGTGACTGTTGACTTTTCTCAATGGACTTGTGTGAGGGACCCCAAGATTTGAGCCACTTTTCTAGCCCAGAATCCTAGCCTTTGCCCGAAACTTGCTACAATCTCCAAAATCAATCAAAAGCATGATAACAATGCTAATAAAACAAAATCATTGCTAGGACTAGGCCTGAGCATCCCTAATCGGGACTGGGATTCTGTCAAACAATTGGAATCAATGTAACCTATAGGTCTAGGATACAGGACAGAGCATAAATTACTGAAAGAACTTATGAAACAAAACCAGAAGGATCACCTCCTTCTCCATTGAACTATTGTACCATCAAGTAGGTCTTGCATCCATCCATTAAACAATTACAAGTAAATACATGAAATAACCATGACATGAACCAGTGATTTAACCATGCTTATAACCAACATGAAACGATATAAATATCATATATATGAAAACCATTAAATTACCATATAAACAAATGCAAAAGTAAGAGAAATTAGCTTTTATTAATCGTAGGAAAATCTGAAAGGGTTCATGACTTTCACGTACCACCCAACCATAGACATGGCTTAAACAAATATCTCTTTCAATGAATAATCCTTGTTCTAGATACCAAGCATGAATGTTAGATATCATAGAAAAACCAATCCAAGAAATACCAAGGGAATCCAAAGGTTAAAACACCTCCACCCTCATCAATCCATGATCACACCAAAACTTGTGCTCCAATCAAAATGGAATTGAACTTGGAATGCCATCTAGAATCCATCACTATCATTCAATAATTTTTGTCTACTTGTCTCTCAAGATTTAATTCAATCTAATTCTTAACCACTAGGCCCTAAGCCAAGACCAGTCTCTCGGGTTTTACCATAATCCAAACCCAGATCACTAGGCCCTAAACCAAGACTTCCCCCTCAGAACTTACCGTGTGTCCCACCAAAATCAGTCAAGGGATTCCTGGGCCTTCAGTAATGAATCTTAAGACTACCACTGCCCCGCATTCCAAAATCCATCTAGAAAACCAAAGATTAAAACTGAAGTAAACATCCCAACATCATGGCATCTAGAAAAAGGCAAGGAAATGCTGAAAACCATTGTCATAACTCATCAAAACCATTGCCATCAACAATAAGAGAACCATACACTAACATGTAAAGCCATGCATGTCCAAACCATCTAGGAAATAACACATGAAAAAGGTTACTTGCAAGTATTGCTACTGAAGCTTCCTAATCACGCTTTCCTTTCCTTCATCCTTGCTTTCTTTCCTTCCCCTTTGCTTGCTTTTCCTTCCTTGATCCAAAGCTAGAGTGCTCCAAGAAAACTCTAAGTGACCGAGAGTGAGAGAGAGATAAACAATAATGAGAGAACTCCAAACTTAAACTCACAAAAGGTTAGCCAAAGCTTGCCCATTGATCCTTAGAAGCCTTTTTATTAATGAGGCCTCTAATTTCTTAATTTTCCATTATTTTCCTTCATTTTCCTCCTCGCATGCAACATGTGACCTTTAACCTTACGTTTACCCTAATTTCCTTTATTTTCATAACTAAATGTGCCAAAAATTCCTTTATGCATTTTAATGCATTTTCCTTAGCCAAAACACACATCCAGTGATGCCCACTAGGATATATTTGCTCAACATTCAACTTGGAATAAGTTTCCCTTAACCATGGTCTTAATTTTTCTTTATTAACTTTTATTACATGAAATATTCTGTAGGGGTGTTACAGAAATGTTTAACCACTTTGTAGACCACATATACTTGTTTATCCATGTCTAGGTAGTTAAGATCTAAACCTTGTAGTTCAGTGCTCATGAAGGATATGCACCACTCATCACCACTAATATCCTTCTAGGTCAGCACAACAACTAGGGATGAAACTAAAGTGAAAGTTTACAAAATGAAATCATAGTTGAAGTCTAGGTTGTACAGAGAAGGGGCTTTTATAAAAGGATTTCTGGATATGGTGAAATTCTTCCTTCACTTCTTGATTCAATTTAAATCTTGTATCCTTATTTATCACGTTTTGTAATGGATTAACGATCTAAGAAAAATCAGAAATAAACTTGTGGAGGATGTTGATTTTACCCAAGAAAGATTGCATAACTTTCTTGCTACTAGGGAGCTATAATTGTGTGATAGCTTTCACACATTCGAGGACAGTAGTGATTCCACTTTTGGTTATGTTATGCCCAAGGAGGTTTCCTTCTGATACTACAAATATGATTTTCTAGTGGTTTAGTGAGATCCCATACTTTCAATAACATTCAAATATCTTCTTCAAAAGATAGAGGTGTCTAATCTCCTTTTTTAAAACACTGTGAGATCATTCAAATACACCACCATGCTTTGAGAAATCAACCCTTTGAAAGAGATGTCCATCACCCTCTAAAATTTGGCTCTATAAATAATAAGGCCAATGGGCATGCACCAAAATGAAAATTTTCCCTATTTCATTCTGAAAGTTGTGTTCAAATGATCTGGTTCAGCAACGATCGAGTAAGGAGAACACTTCAGAACTAGATACTGTCTAAAGAATTTGCTC
>APFE030005602.1:2311-19174 GCA_000404065.3 Pinus taeda
GAGGACAAGTTTTTGATAAATTTCTGGACCCTTCTCTAAATGCATGAGAAGGGTTTAAATACTACTAACTAAATAACTTATTTACGGAAATTGAGGATTCGGTTTAAATGACCGTCCTCTTTCTAAGCAAAACTATTTCTAAAATTAAATCTAATATCTAACTATTTCTAAATTTGCTCCTTAACATCGCAAGCATTCAGTACTTTCCTGAGTGGAGTCGGCTGACTGTCTTCCATCTTTGTTTGAGTTAAGCAAATAGAATCGGCAAGAGCTGGCATTATCTTCTCAGTAAAATTGATGATATACTTGAGAGTCATCCAATGACTATGTGGCATTACCATGTATGCCTGGTAATAATCCCATTTCAACTTCGTTAACCCTTGGACTGCTTCTGCTTTTCCTTTAGTTTTATGTTTCCAGTTTGTTTCTATCGCTGCTTTCTTGCAATTTTCGGGGCTTGCAGGTGACTGAGTAATTAGGAGCCTTCCTTTTTAAGCAAGTTTTCTCAGCAATGCGCGATTAGGGCTAAGCGCTAATTGTGCATCAGAAACTGCCTCTGTTTCTTGATCCGGGCTTCCCTAATGCGTTTTTCGCCTCTTGCGCCTTTTTCTCTCATTCGGTATAAAGCTCAAAATTTGTAAAAATAGTGATTCCGTGAGCTCTTGACCCTGAGCATTAAACTGTCTGTTTCTGGTATCAGCATCGTTTAGTACCCATTCAACCATGGCTGTATATGAGAAATCTGTGATAGATGCCCCAGAAGAGTTCTGCGACTCTTTCTCTCCCTTAAGTGGATTAGGTGTGCCTTCCGAAATGACATTGAAGTGCTGCCTTTCCTCCTCATAATTTTCTGCATACTGCCGTCTATAACGCTTTGTCCTTCGTTCCTGCAGTTTACATTTGAGGTGGAAGTAATGATAAAAATAATGACAAGAAAACTTTAAATGCTGAAGATATGCAAAACATGCCACCTTACATGAACTAGTTCTTCGAAAAACACAACACCATACTTCATTAACAAATGGCAACAACTCATTAATTCGCATTAAAATGCATGACCAGTTCTTGGCTTAGAAAATGTTTTCTCGAATAATGAGCCAGAATCAACTGCAATGGAGAGGTCCTGCGATTTTGCTTTGCGATATCGCAGATCGCTGTATCGCAATATCGCAATTTCATCGTGTTGTTCTATCGCAATGTCGCAGTATCGCAATATCGCAGATTGCTTAATCGTTATAATCCTTATGTGTAATTCATGTGATTTTTGCGATGCGCGATATGCGATATCGCATATCGGCGATTTTAAAGTTTTTCAATGTGACTGTTTCTTTAATGCATGCGATGCGCGATATGCGATATCGCATATCAGCGATTTTAAAGTTTTTCAATGTGACTGTTTCTTTAATGCATGCGATGTGATGAAGTTTCACGTCGCAATCTCGCGTTTTTTATCATTTTAACTCATTAGAAAGTACCCTATCATTCTTTGCGCGATGCGATATCCCTTAAGGAGTGAATTTACTTTCTTCATTATGAAACTTAGGTTTTTGGATTCTTCAAAGGTATTTTCCTAAGTCCATGATGTTGTAAGTTTCAAGGAAATATAACACTAATTGATTTTTTAAAATTTTTTACTGAGGGTCCCCACTTATTTAGTATTAGCAATAACACTTCATAAGGAGGGGGGTTGTTGGTGGCCACAACAGATTGCAAGACTTGAAGACTAAAAAATAATGCAAGAGTCCTAAGTCTCTTATTTCAAACTACTTTTTAAGGTTGTACTTCACATGTTTTATAAGGTTAGGATCACTACGAGTAAGGATAATATCATCAACATAAAGAGCAATAATGATAAGAGACTTACCCACTTTCTTCGTGTAGACAATATTGTCAGGATGACACCTAAAAAATATAGTATCTAAAAGAAAGCTATCCATTTTGGCATACCAAGCCTGAGGGGCTTGCTTGAGACCATAAAGGGATTTCCTAAGACGACATACAAGGCTAGATTCTGTTTGTATAAAGTTAGGAGATTGTTCCATATATATTTCTTGATGCAAGTCCCCATGCAAGAAGGCAGATTTAACATCCATATGATGGACTTCCCATTTGAAAGAGCCAAGAAGGGAAATAAAAAGTGGATAGAGTTCATTTTGGCAACAGGGGAGAAGGTTTCATTATATTCAATGCCTTCAGCTTGTGGGAAACCCTTAGCAACAAGACGAGCTTTATGTTTATCAACTTTTCCATCTGGCCCAATCTTGGTTCTATAAACCCATTTTCATCTAACAAGTTTTCGTCCCTTTGGAAGAGGAACAAGATCCCATGTATCATTTTCCAATAATGAACGATATTCTTCATTCATAGTTGTGTGCCAACCTAGATGGCATGAATCTTCTACAAAGGTGTGAGGATAATAATTCATTGAAGCTTGAGCCAATAAAGAAGAGGCTCTATCAAACCAAGAATGTGTGGGCGTTGATCTGTAAGATTAGTTGCATCCCGAGTAGAATAGACACATTTTGGAAGTTAAGGAGTTGAAGGAGGATCTCGAGAAGGTAGGGAAGGATTTTCATCCTCGTTGTCATCATCCGAAGATTTCAGAAGTAGAAGGGATAGAGAGAGGTGGCACATCTGTTGAACTAGGCTCGTAGGCCGATATATTTTCAGCAAACTTTACATCTCTTCTAATTATAAGATTTTTTTATTTAGGTTGAAGAAGTCTATATCCTTTGACATCTTTAAAATATCCAACAAAATACATTTTTCACTCTTAGGTTCTAAGGTTTTATGTTTCTCATCTGGAATATGGGCCCATGCTTCACTTTCAAAAACATGAAAGTGACTTACATCTGGTTTAATTGAGCGCCATGCTTCTTCTGGTGTGATATTCTTTAAAACCTTAGTAGGAGTGTGATTTACTATGTAATTTGCACAGCTAATTGCTTCTGCCCAAAAATTAAGACTAAGTCCTTTAGATTGAAGCATACAATTATCCATTTCCTTTAAGGTGTGATTCTTCCTTTCAGCTACACCATTTTGCTGTGGAGTATATGGAACAATACGTTGCAATTGAATTACATGCTCAGTGCAAAAGTTGATGGGCTTTTTGTTAACATATTCTCCACCATTATCATATCTTAGCTGAAGAATTTGATGTCTGAATTGTTTCTCAACAAAGGCCTTAAATGAACATGTTAAAGACTTCACTCCTGAGTTTTAAAAAGTATACCGAAGTGCTTCTGGAGAAATCATCAATGAAAGTTAAGAAATACTTGTAGCTAGAGAATGAAACCACTGGAAGTGGACCACATAAATCACTATGCACACACTGTAAAGGGGTTGAGGTGTGCCAAGAGACACGTTTTTCAAAACTATCCCAATGATTTTTTCTGAGTACACATCCAGAACAAACACCATCTCTGCAATATACAATAGGAATACCTATCACCATATTTTCTTTACATAGACTTTGAAGGGAGCGATAGTTTAAGTGACCAAATCACTCATGCCAAAGTTTTCTCACTTCATCATTATGAGAAACAAATATCGAGGGAAGATTTGATGACCCAAAGCTGTTAAAATTATACAACCTTGTAGAATCATCAGCAATGCCAATAGCTAAAATCTATTTAGGATCTCTTAGGTCCTTAATTACAACATCACGAGGTGAAAATTCAACGGTTTTACCTTCACCTGAATGAGTTATCTAATATATAGATAGAAGGTTGTAGGATAAGGTAGGAACACATAATACATCATTAAATTGAACATTGTCTATATGAATAGTTCCAGTCCCTACAACGCTAAGAAATCTATCATCACTAACATATATTTTTTTGTGTTACAATCATTTAAAGAAGAAAACATGGCTTTGTTTTTGGCCATGTGATAAGAAAATCCAGAATCAATAAGCCACTCGTGAGAATAAGAAGAATAAGATACATTTAGTGCATCACCAGACTGAGATGCTTGAAAACCACATGCATGTTATTCCTAAAGATGAAGTTGAAGTTGAAGAGTGCTCCAAATGGATGTTATTCTTCTTCATTGTTGCTTCCAAGGCTTCCATCTTCTTAAAGCATTTGGATTCTAAGTGTCAATCACGATTAAAAAGGTTGCAATGTTTGTTAATCTTGTTCCCTTTATTTTTAGTTGCCTTATCATTTTGTTGAGTTGATTTTTCATTTTGACACTGAAATGGCTTCGGACCCTTGTTTTGTTTAGGGCCATTCTTTTTAGGATTTTGCTTCTTCGGATTCTTTGAACATGGTTGTTGTTGGGCTGCTAAGGCTTTCTTAGAAGAGTTTCCAGTATTAAGAAGACCAAGATGTAAGAAGTTTTCATGTTCTCTTATTAAAGAATCACAAAAGGAATCAAAAGCGGGGGACTTGTAGTCTTGTCCTTGAGAAATAAAGGCTTATCTAGTAGAATGGAAGGTGGAAACAAACACAAATTAGGTTGGTCCTAAATTTTTTAAGAATGGAATAAATAAGGCTATCATCTTCTTTCTTTCAACACCTTCCAAGAGAAGTCTAAGGGTCTTGAACTTGGACAAAAAATCTTCAATGGAAGAAAAATTATTGGGGTTCAATGTAAGAAACTCATTTTCGAGTTGATGGGTTGTAATTTCATTTTTAATTCCAAAAACTTTATTGAGTTGTTTCATTGCTTCATCCGAGGTATCAATTTCTATGATATAGAATCTAAGGTCTGGATAAATAGACATCCCTATCAACCCATGTTCTTGATCTTGCTTATTTTCCCATTTGGCTTTCTTATCTTCATATTTAGGTTTAGACTCTTGGGCTAAGGCTATTCTATAAAGACCTTTACTTCTAAGTAAACCCACAATGTAGGATAGCCATTGGAAGTAGTTGGTGATGTCAAGAATAACTGGGCATGGACTTTCCATTTTAAAAGAAATTGAAGCTGTAGATACTGAAACTAAGTGTTCCAATGGAAAGATCTTGAAAAATTAGGCCAATTCAAAATAATGGCTTTGATAACATATAGGAATTTATAGGGTAATTTCCTTAGATAGAACACAAAAGGACACCACTCAAAAATAGATCATAGATTAGTACACCAGTATTCTTGACATGGTTAAAACCCTCAAAGAGGGAAACAGTCCATGGCCTGAGCCAACATGACCACTTCAGGCAATTTATTAATGTAAAAGAAAGAAAATTTACATAAGCTTCTCTCATGAATGGTCACCTAAAAAATGAGCCTCGATGTTTTTTAAATAGAGATCATGGACCAATCGGGTGTTAAGCCACATATCAAGTTTCGGTAATACTGAGGAGAGAATGAACCGTCAAATCACTTCATGCCTAGAACATATTGTGACTGTCAGATTGTAAGTTACAAAAAGTACATACTAAAGAAACACACTTTACCTAACTATACACTAGACCAAGTTGTACTTAATTATTTCCTATGTGTCGGAATATCCTAACATTAATCCCCTAGCAAAATCATATCTAAATGAAAAAACTAAGTTGGATAGCACTAATTATGTTGGATGTTTAAAATGCAGAATTGATAGCAAGAGGTGATGAAGTGAAGCCAAAATTCGTTGTAGGAAATAAAATTGACTCAATTCAAGATTTGGAAAGGTGAGAGACTAAGGTGAAAGTGTTTCTAAGAATGTACATAAAAGACAACCTCATATCTCATATCAAAGACTAGAAGACATCTAATGAGACGTGAACAACATTTAAAGATTTGTATTAGTTGAAGAATACAAATTGATTCCTCTCCGTGAAGAGTGATTCTTTTTATGTTAAAATGGAAGAAAATGAAAGCATCAATAATTTCATTTCAAGAATTAAAGACAATAAAGATAAACTTGGAAATATAAGTGAAATGGCATCTAGCACTAACCCAGTTTCTATAACCTTAAATGGAATGTTAGATGAGTACCATATGTTCATCACAAGTCTTGTAGTTAGGTGGAAGGCTCCTACTTCTGATGAGTTTGAAAGTATATTCGTTCAAGAGGAAAAAGGATGAAAGAACCTTTGACCTCACATCTCTGATCTGGAACTAATAATGAAATGGAAACAACCTTCCAAAGGAAATCCACGAGAAGGAATTAAAGGAAGAAAACCACCACATGGAAAGACATCAAATGGAAAGCCACCATTTGTAAAGCCACAACAAGTTATGACAGCTCCAAAGGCTGACGTTGGAGTTAAATTTCATTACTATGGAAAGTTTGGACACTATTCTAGAGATTGCATGAAAAGGAAGTATCATGCATCCAAACATAGAAAAAAGGTACAATAGTCATTTTGTTTATAGAGGAGAAGCAATAAATGATGAATTGAAAAATCTTAGTATTTTTATTTTAGACACTGCATTGTCTACTAAAATAGATGATTCAAAAACATGGTTTCTTGATTTTGGAGCCTCTGTCAATATGTCTTGTAATAAGTGTTGGTTTGAAAATTTTCATGAAACTAATAATGGTGTAAATATATATCTTGAGGATGGTCATTCACATCAACTTAAAGGGTATGGTGATGTATATATGACATTACCAAATGTTTTTGAATAAATATATTCACAAATATGTGATGTATGTGCCTAGTATTAAGAAGAATCTAGTCTGAGTTTCTACCATAGCAGATTAGGGTTTGAAGGTAGAATTTGTAAATTCACATTGTGTCGTGAAAGATATGCAAGATTTATTCAAGATTATTATAATAGGTGTTAGAGTTGGATATTTCTATAACCTTGATGTGACAAGCAAAAGTCATCAAGTGTTAGCATCTAAACCATGACAACATAATTTCTTTGGCACCAAAGGTATGACCACATTAATTATCATGATTTTTTGTTGCTTAAAAAAAGGAATGGCAGAATGATTTCCAATTCTTAAGAATGAATATTATGCATGTGAAGGCTATGCATTAGGGAATATGCATAGGGAAGAGTTCCCTACTCATACATATAGAATAAAAAGGGATATTCTTGAACTTGTGCATACATATGTGTGTCATCCTATGTAGACAAGATCATTAGGTGGAGCATATTATTTCTTGATATTTATTGATGATATATAAAATATACATGGATTTATTTAATGAGAAATAAAACTGATGTGTTTGAATATTTAATAGAGTTCAAAAATTTGGTTGAGAAGCAAATGCGAAAATACATCAAGTTCCTTTGATCAAATCAAGGGTGAGGATATTGTTGGGCCGTGCAACAGGTATAAATTTATCCCTTATTACACTATATTTTTCCTCCTTTTTATGCATTTGTGCCATGATGTAATAAGGTTTTGATAATATTTCGATAGAGAATGAATGAAACTGCTTTTGATGCGATTGGTTGTTAAAACTAACTTTCATTGCTTTTTATGTAGAAATTAGTGAATGGAACAGTTGTTGTTCAAACTATTGAACAGCAAATGCTAAACAGAGAAAACAACGTGTGTCTTGTGTAGTCAAATTGAGAAGCGAATCAGGAGGATCAACGCAAGATAGAAGATTGTCTGATAATAGCATTTAGTTGCGAATTCCTCAGGATCTCCTCATCTTGAGGAATCACATTTATCTCTTTTCCTCTTTGACTATAAGAGGGGAAAGATGAATAGAATAGGGGACTTAACTTTTCGCCTTTTTACTTCAGTTGTAATTTTAATATATAGAGCGTTATTCTAAAGGATACATCGTGCTGTAATGACATTTGGATTTGATGAATAATATATAATTCACGTTGCTGTTCATTTGTGATATTTTGAAGTAATCAAGCAGTAATCACTAGTGACTTGGGCCTGGTCACTAGTGGATTTCACTGTTGTTCCCTATTTTATAGTTTACCTTTCTTTTACTGCAAGTTTAATTACTCTGTTTTATAGCTTTACGATTGATTTACTTTCACTAGTGTTGAGCTTGTGTATTCACTGCATTAATTCTTATTTCGGTTGATTGGCTTCATTTATTTAAGTCGTGGATTGATTTGATTATTAGATAAGAATCATTTCTTGTTAATTGAAAGCTAGAGTTTTAGTGATTATATCAGGTGTATTACTTTTATGCATAAGTCTAGATTCAGCTGAAAGAGCTCCGTTATCGTTACAGTGCACTCGGTTGATGTAATTGCAGTTAGATTAAGATTGAATTTGTTTTTGAATAAGATTGAGTTTTGATGTTTGAATAAGTTAATTTCCTTGAAGTTACAAGTTGGTAGTTTATGGTTTGATCCATTTACTCTTGTTTTGAAATCAATAAGTTATTTTAAAGCATTACTCTCTGTAGATTCAGCGATTTACATCACTTGCACATATTGTGTACACTCTTGAAACAAAAAGACTTACCCATGTCAATAATTAATGTGAGGCATTTAAGAGTTCTAAAAGACACCTTATTTGCACCCAACATTTTGGCACCTTTGCCGGGGAGAGTGTTTCCATTTCACAGAAGGTGATGTTTGTTTTATGTTTGTGTGTTGTGAAAAGAACTGGGTATTAAAAACGGAAGGTAAGTGTAACAGCCCGGAAATCAAAACATGTAATTAATTAGATTAATCATACGATTTATAATCAACACGCAATTTATCAACTAATTGACATCAAATTTTAATAAATGAGTAGAGACTACTTACCTGTGGCGATGATGTTTCTCACTTGTGATTTCAAGGTTGAATGCTAGTTGAATTCTACTAACTGCAACAAAGCTTTGGGGACGACTCTCCACCCAACTGTAGGCTCAGTTGCACAAAATCTTACTACAACTGGCCACCCCCGAGCCCTCAATCAACATACTCCTGCTAGGGAATCCTTTGTCTCACAACTCTATCCTCCCAAGAGAATGGATGATGGAATCATGGAATGATGGAATGCCTCTCATCTTCCTCACCATCTATTAAATAGAGCAAACATTGGAAGGGGAACCACATGCACACACTCCATGTGTCAACATGCAACTTTATTGCTTTCTTGTTTTATTTCTTTTGTTTTTACTTTTTGATAGCTTTACTATTTTTACTGCTTTCTTGTTTTATTCTATTTATATTTATTAGAGCTTTAGTATTGTTATTTATTACTTCATTATTATTTATTATTTATTTACTATTACTATTTTTATTTATTGTTTATTATTTATTTTCTTGTATTTAATATGATATGATTATTTATTATTTATTATTTTTATTGTTATTTATTATTTATTATTAAGGGACATTACATACTCCCCCACTTTAAGGAAATTCGTCCCAAAGTTAAGTTGAATTATTTAACATTTTATTTTGTTATTTATTACTTCATGTTTGCCCTACACCCTCTACTAAACTAGTATAACCAGCAGGCATCGAAAGTTTTCACAACACCTGGGAAATCCCAAGGAATCTCTATCCTTTTTCCCACTTTTGGAACTAGGCATAAGCCTCCCCAGTCTGTATCCTAGTCCAAGGCTGGCCCCAAGGCTCGCGCCTAACTCAGACCTCATCTGCTCCAAGGCAGGCATCCGGTACGGTACTCAATGACTCTAGGCATCTCGCAAGGTTGGCCCACTCTCTCCACAACTCACTAAGGCACACAACCCCAAGCATCAAAGTCCTTACACCCCCACCAGACTTCGGCATCCTAATCCAATAATAGGCACCAAGCCTAGAACATTAGGCACTTGGCCTCCTCAAGATGGTCCCATAGACCTTCAAGAGCTATCCATCAAGAGCTATACAAGACAAAGGAACCATTGTCATATGTAGTGTTGATTGAGTTTGTCCCCAGCCCATATGGTGTTACTTATTCTCCCTCGTGAGTATGGGCTCACACAAGATCATCAAATAAATCAGCCCTCTCAGCCCATTTGTGGAGTCCTGTCAATCATCACACCTCAACATGCAACCAATGCATTAACTATACCATCATAGTATCATAGAAAATAATCCACATGACGAGTCTTGCATGTCATCATGAGAACATTCATCATTGTTAATCGCAACATTATGAATAATAATGAACTGCATGTTCATGCATGTCATAAATTTGTACACAACTATCACATGGTTCACCTCATGAATACCATCATAAGTTATAACATCAACATATTTGCTTGAAAGACATATCATGACTTCACATAATAAATGAACCGCATGTCAATAAACCTCATATTATAGCATCATAATTCCTATGCCATGTTATGCATATCATATCCATCATGAATATTCAACATTAAATACCTATCATCATGTAGTAAGTGAATATGTCAATATACTTTGACATAACATCATAATGCCTATGCATATCATCATCATCATAAGGATACATCATCACTATAAGAACCACATGTGCATCATTATCTTCCTACCATTATATCACAAAACTTCATGTAACATTATACTCAACATCATAACAGTTAATTAAACTAAACTGACATCATAGTGTACGATTTAGGTGTATCGCAGTATAACTTTGTAACTTTTTATCAACAACCATTCTTTAAAAATATTTTGAAAATGGTATGCATCATTGAATAATAGAAAGATGACTGTTGGAATTGATTAGTTTGCATTTTGTAATGTGTCGCAGCTAACAAGCCAACCCTTAGATAGATGCTTATTAAAATCATTTAGGAGGAAACCCAACACAATGTTGTTTTGGATAGCTTTATTAAATCAGATAGTAGGCAGCTCAACTCTGAGAAATGATATAAGGAGAATCAAAATGATTTGTTCTGATACAAAAAATGCTTGGAATTCCAATGCATCTAGTGAAAATACATAGAAATGACTAAAAGTAATTCTGCATAACGAGCACTTGCAAATTTTTGTAGATCACTGTGTAGTTCCCTACTATAAAATACAATGCATGATGTGTAATTTTCTTGAGGCATGAGTAAGTAGAGATAAGCGAAATAAATTTTGTGTACATACAACTGTGGCAATCACTTTTATGTAATTTTGTTCTCTTAGATTCAGATGCAAGATTGTATGGCTTGCCAATTTGAAAAAACGAATTGAGAGAAACTGGTAAAGAGTGAGTGATAAAGGGTTTTCATTTGGACCATGGATTTTATTTGGTTAACAGTGGTGATCAATTGGAAATTTCTTGGCTTTGAACCAGTGATGAAACCCTTCCAATGTTATAACGCTGGCCTATGATTCTGAATATAGCCCACAATCCCAATTATCAATTGATGTATGAATGCAAGATCAAAGTAAGTGAAAGAGGAGATGTCCGCCAGAGAAACCTACAATTTGCCAATTCAATAGTCCCATATTAAGATGGATTTCTACAGTGAGTGAGTTTGAATACATAGTGAAGTTGTCTCCTTGATTTCAAATTTCCCAACACAATGAAGAATCACTAGAATTAGAATGAGAGGGACCCTTTAGAAAGAGAAAAGGCACTTCACACTGAAGAAACTTGTTGAATATGGATTGATCAACAAATTGTTTTCTCAAGCTACAAGAGGTCAATGAGGTAATAGATACAAATCTGCTGGACAACTTGACTATAAAACTCCCCAAACAACTTTACTTGGAACCTTTATATGCCTCAAATCTTTGACAAATATACTCTTAGAAATGCCCACGAATTTGATAACAGTATCTCAAAAATTTTCTCATGGATTGGAGGAGAAAGGAGGCCTAGAAACCCTACGACCTTGATGAAAAGAAGTCAGAATAAACTCACGGCCAGCCCAGACATTGCCTTAGAAAATAATTAACAAAAATATGGCAGTTCCTAGAAAGATTAGGCTCTCCAAAAAAATGTAATTAGCCCTTGCAGAATTAATGTTCTCACATTAGGTAGAATAGATGTGCTATATGCTCAACGTAGAACCTGTCAAAATAGTAAGGGCTAGAAAATATATGCCAAATTGAATAGAAAAAACCTTTCAATAATTGATCTCTTCACATATTGATGGAGTTCACCTTCAACAATTCAGTATTTGATTGCAAAATGGGAGAATTTCAAAAAAAAATTAAGTTATAATTTCGCAATCTTTGCGATTGAGAAATAAATGGTTGACAGGCCTATGGCCCTCAAAAAACAATTTAGAAATTGATCTCTTCAAGCCATAAAAAATGGATTCTTGTGAAATTTTGAGTTGAATGGCTCCAAATAATTAATAAACCCTGAACGGCTTTCCAAGAAAGTGATCCCTTGCTCAGAAATGAAAAAAACCTTTCAAAAAAATTGAAACGGACTTCAAAAAATTTAGCAATGGCCTCAAAGAATTTTGATTTATTAACAAATCTAAAAATAAGCTTGTCGTCTTTCAACAAAAAATTGGGTCAAGCCTTCGAATTACGATTCCTTGGCCACTCCAACAATAGAAAGCCCTATGCTTCTTCGGATCTCCAAACCTGGTTTCAAACCATCTTGAATCTTAGAGCCCTAGTTGTGAGAACTAGATTGGGCAATCATGATACTCGGCTCTCCTTTAATCTTCCGGAAAAAAAAAAAAAACTTGCAGAATCCCTACGCTTCAAGTCATAACCACACTCATAAGTTTTCTTTGTCGCAGCCCAGCGATAAAACGATTGAAACTGAAGCAAGAATGGAACAAGATATGGGTATGGGGTTTCGGGAATTACGGAACATGAACATCCTGCTCCCTCTTGTCCATCGAATATTATTAAGATAAAATTGATTAGAAGCGCATTGATGTAGTGTCAATATAGGAATTGGTCCAAGATATAGGTCTTCTGGATTCGGGGAGTGGAACACTCCACTCATTCTCAATCTAGCCCCGAGAGGTCCCGAGTTCAATTCTCGGAATGCCCCAGAACGACAAGAAAATAATCATAAATTTGAAAACTAACAAGACCCAAATATACGCAAATATACCAAAATCAACACCAAAAGGGGCAGATATCAATACTGGTCAAGTATAGGACTTTCGATACATTTAATGATTTTATGAAGCCTTGAAACTCTTAGCATTTTAGAGATCAAGATGCATTAACACAGAGTATTAATGCCTTCAAAATTTCCAGGCATTCATATAGGACATAAAGCCTTCAAACTCATTAACCAGGCTAATATGGTCAATTCCAGAAAAGATCTATGTGGAGCAGTTGCTCAAGACCAAAACTCGACAAAATAGTGAATCTTACATCTCAGAGAACAGATCTTTCCAAGGACTACACCAATTAAACATCGAAAAAAGCACAGAAAGAAAGCTTCAAGCAATTTTACCGTTCAAAACACTTTAGAAGCGTGAATAAAAGCTTCTACAGACAAACCACCAATCTAGGCATTAAGAAGACGAATCCTCATACAGCTTTGGATAAAAAGAGCGGCGACAAAAAAAGATCCGATAAGATTAAGGATTCAAGAAAGAAACCTTGGCTTACAAATTTTATGACCAAGGTTTATAAATATAAATAAAGAAAATTTATCTACTATCTTAAAAGTAATTGTATTACAGACCCTATCACTGCTGGATTGGCTCATGGCAACCGGAGGGGGTATGCCTGAAAAGCATGAAGCCTAAATTTTTGGGGAAAAAGTGCTAGAAACCAACGATAAAGTTTGGTGTTTCCTTCAAATCTGGAATTAATTTCTTGAAATCAGAAAAGCTAAATTGCAGATTGATGATTTAAATTGTCAAATCAACTCGAAAAACATAAATCCATGAAATTCTCCACCTGTTTTTTTTCCAAACTAATTGCAGAATGACAAGTTCGGTGCCCTATAAATGGTAGATTTTCACTTTAATATCAACAAATTAAGGTGAATTTCTAATACTACAGCTGGTCTTATCAATTCTGGTACTTTGCTTTGGGAAATGGAGTCAAGAAAAGAAGAAATAGTAGGGTGAGTCTATCAAATCTAGTTGATTCGAACAACACATTGAATTCCAAATTGAAAACTATGAAAGCATTTAGAAGATTGATTTTTTGCACACGTAAACATTAGTGCATAGTCAAACTATTTGATTTCCATTATTCTGAATGAAAATACGAGTACAATGTCCAATCAATAACAAAAGAAAATCAAATTTTCTCTTAAAAAGCCAAGAAGGGTTACTAATAAGCTCTAAGCAGTTAAATCCAATCATTTGTCCATGCAATAGTATGGATCTCTGTGAAACTTGGTGAACATGCGCTACCTTCAAGTGAGAGAGTAAGTGTAGTAGAAAATGGAGTGGAAAATGAGGAGGAAAAGAATGAAGGAAATACCAGAGTTCAGAAAGTAATGGAGCCCCCCTATAACTTTTGAATCTATATTAATAGACTAGTCCTCGCCAAGTGATGTACCTTGCTTGGCTTGTTTTTTTTTTTTTTTTTGGTTTTAAATTAGTATGTCCATGCATCTAAATCTCTCTCTCTCTCTCTCTCAAATTTAGTTTGACTAAATTTTTCTTGATCATCACAAACAAAATGATTGGAAAAAAATAATTTAGTATTTTTCTCAAAAATTTTACTTAGAGGCCACATAGAGTTGAAACCCACTCTGATACCATATGTAACAGCCCCGAAATTAAAACATGCAATTAATTAGATTAATCATACGATTTATAATCAACACGCAATTTATCAACTAATTGACATCAAATTTCAATAAATGAGTAGAGACTACTTACCTATGGCGATGATGTTTCTCACTTGTGATTTCAGGATTGAACGCTAGTTGAATTCTGCTAACTGCAACAAAGTTTTGGGGACGACTCTCCACCCAACCGTAGGCTCAGTTGCACAAAATCTTGCTATAACTCGCCACCACTGAGCTCTGAATCAACGTACTACTGCCAGGGAATCCTTTGCCTCACAACACTATTCTCCCAAGAGAATGGATGATGGAATGCCTCTCATCGTCCTCACCATCTATTAAATAGAGCAAACATTGGAAGGGGAACCACATGCACACACTCCATGTGTCAACATGCAACTTTATTGCTTTCTTGGTTTTATTTCTTTTGTTTTTACTTTTTGATAGCTTTACTAATTTTACGTCGCTTTCTTGTTTATTTCTATTTATATTTATTTAGAGCTTTAGTATTGTTATTATTATTTTATTATTATTTATTATTTATTAACTATTACTATTTATTTATTGTTTATTATTTTTTCTCTTGTAATTTTATATTATATTATATTATTTATTATTTTTATTATTATTTATTAATTTATCAAGGGACATTATAGCAAGAACCTGCGTACGAGTAAGTAAAGTGTTTTCTCCCTCGCCCGCTTTTTAGCACAATTGCGTAGGAATAGATGTTTGATGCTTGTTTGCTATGAAATAACTAGGTATTAAAAACGGAAGGTAAGAACCTACGTACGAGTAAGTAAAGTGCTTGCTCCCTCGCCCACTTTTTAGTAAAATTGTGTAGGAATTAAAGTAGAAATAAATGTTTGTGTGTGAATGACTAAGAAGAAAAGAGTAGAAAAAGATTTAATTCCTCTGCCCAGATCTGAAAAATCTAAGGGAGCGGTGCCCCTTGGACGATCAACCTTCAGCGATGAAATCATAAGGAAAGTTGAGTCTCAGTCATTAGTAGGACCCTGAATCGTTTCTACAAAAATTCCTACTGTAACCCTTCAGGCTACAGGATCACCATCTGCAGCTGACGCTGAGATTCACAGCAAGACTAAAGGGTCTAAATAGAGTTTTTAGAACACTGAAAATTTGTAGTTTAGTCCTTTACAAGAAGGGAATTCTTGCAGCCTCCGTGAAGGAGAAGGAGAAACAGGTAATGCTGAAAAGATTAATTCAGCAGAACCCAAATCTCCTGAAGTAGTGGTTGAACAGAGAACACCTAGTTTTCCGGACCAAGGTAGTGCTGTTAAAATCATTTTAAAAGTCTCTTCTAGCTCCCCCAGAAATAGAGCTCCAGCTCCAAAATCCCTAAAGAATATTGGCATATTTTTTACCAAATGGCCAATAATCCACGATAGCCTCAGACCTCTACATTACAATACCCTATTGTTGATATAGCTATCAATGCTCCCATGAAAGCCATTCCATTACAGAATATTCCTACCTTCCATGGGCTAACTTTAGAGGATCATGATGCATTCCTTTTCGAATTTGATGTTTTATGTAGGGGATATGATTACACTACTGAACCTCATAAGCTAAAACTATTCCCCTCTACTCTGAAGGGAGCAGCTTTGCGTTGGTTTATGGGGCTTGGTGGAGGTACCATTAATGATTGGGATCAAATGAAAACAACATTTCTAAAAAAATACCAAGATTTTTGCCGAACTAGAGAACTGAAGGATGAAATCTTTCAAATGGTAGCTAAGACTAATGAGACTCTTCAAGAATATGTAGAATGTTTTCAATATAATCTGCAAAGATCTCCTTATGCAATTTTGCCTCTTGAAGTTCTTAAAACTACGATGATCAAAGGTATGAAAGACCAGTGGGTACAAACATTAAATTTAATGGGGAAGGGTGATATTTATCAAGAGGATTATGACAATATTATACAGTTGTGCATCAAGTGTTCCAGAGGCAGTACAAGGCTGAAACCAACCGAACGTGATGCGATCACCAGAGACAACAAAGCCTCAGGAGGAATCATTGCACAAGTTGAAATCGGCAATCTACTAGAAGATTTCAAGACTGATAATCGGGGGACCCTAACCACACAATTGGATATTATGCAAGCCAAACAAAAGCAGGCTGAAGCAGAACAGAATCTGGCTATTTTTTGTCCACGTTGCAGAAAGAAACACAATCATAGAGAATGTCTATTAGATAAAATTCAAACATGCACCATTTTCACTAAGGATTGTTAGAAAATTATATATTACGGAGCAATGGAACACATGAAATAATGCAGAAATATAAACACAGAAAACGCACAAAACAAGAGAGACACAGATATACGTGGTTCACCCAGTTTGGGCTACGTCCACCCCGAACAGCCAGTCCTCCCTTTC
>APFE030005602.1:19478-36725 GCA_000404065.3 Pinus taeda
TGCCCCCGAAACCCCCCGCCAGGGGGGGGCTCCCAAAGGTCGCAGCCGCCCCCCCTTGGACCCCCCTGCAGCGAATATTTTACGGGCGGCGTTGCCGCCCCTATTTTGAACTGGGGTCCAATGTGGCGGTACTTTTGAATATAGAAGATAATCAAGCTCCACACCCAACAAGGATCACACTACGGAAAGCTTCCCATCGCTTCCTGGATTAAAGGAAATCTTCAAGGAAGAAGAAGAGGAAGTGGAACTAGTATATCTGATGAACCAGTGTCGTCAATGGAAAACACGTCCGACAGGTATGCCTATAGAACCATCTGTGTTCTTTCCTTCTTCGCAATTTAATTCTCAACAGTGTTCAAGAGCAGCATGGCAGAACTAGCCACCTTTCTCTACTTTGCCACCTCAAGCATTTTTATGCCACCATGGCCTAACCAATCAAATCCAAATAATAATTGGCCAAATTCCTCTTACCCTCCATCTTTCTGGCAGAACACCCCCTATTCCTCTCAATGGTCTCCTTCTACCTCGCAAAATCAGAACTGGCAACCAAATTGGAAACGATCTGCAAACTAGCCTATGGGAACAGTTCCTCTGCCTCAACCAACCTTACCAGCACCTTACACATTCCAACAAAATACTCAACCTAATATACGACCACAACTCCCAGCTCAACCCAACCCAAATCCTAACAACAAACTAGAAACAACCAGTAGCATATTTAAAAGAAAATATTCGTTCACCATTGACTGTTGCAGATAAGCTTGAATTCAAAAACCAAACAGAAGACGACATCTTTATCAATCACCCTGCTGTAGTGTCTAATTTGAGATGTCACATGATTGAAGCAGTCCTTGATAATGAGATTGAAGAAGATTCCTTGAGAGACATTAATGACCAACCGATACCAACAACCACTGTCTATAATAGCAAGCCTATTGAAATCGAGCAAGGGAAAATTCTGAACATTAACAGTAATTTGAGTAATAACCAACAACAGAAACTTATCCAAGTCCTTAGGAAATATAAAGGGGCTTTTGCATGGGATTACCTAGACATGAAAGGGATTGACCCTCAGCTATGCATGCACCACATCTACACTGAAAAAGATGCAAGACCCATTCGATAGCCACGATGTAGATTAAATCCTCATCTAAAGGATATTGTGAAAGAAGAGCTTCAAAAACTGTTAGATGTGAATTTTATTTATCCTATATCTGATAGTAAATGGGTTTCTCTATTAGTAGTTGTCCCAAAAAAGAATGGAAAATGGAGGATATGCGTTGACTACAGAGAACTCAACAAAGCAACGCAAAAAGACCATTTTCCCCTTCCATTTATCGAACAAGTCCTAGATACACTAGCAGGAAAGAAATTCTTCTCTTTCCTAGATGGCTTTAGTAGCTACAACCAAATTCAAATTGCCCTTGAAGACTAGGATAAAACTACTTTCACCTACCCTTGGGGAACATTTGCTTATAGGGTATTGCCTTTCGGATCGTGCAATGCACCTGCTACATTCCAAAGAGCCATGCTCAGTATTTTTGCAGACTTGATAAATAAAGGATTGGAGGTGTACATGGATGATTTCATACCTTATGGAAATGACTTTGATCAGGCATTACAACCATGGAGAAAGTCCTCGGTGTATTACTACTAGACTATGCTTAAGTCATGAGAAATGTCATATGATGATGACAGATGGCCTGATTCTGGGTCATTACATTTCAGCAGCTGGAATTCACTTAGATCAAACAAAGATACATGTAATCCTCTTATTAGCTACTCCCTGCACTCAAACAGAGGTACATAGTTTTCTAGGATTTGTTGGATATTATCGTAGATTTATAAAGAACTTTTCACATATTGTTGCACCATTATATGCCTTGACAGGAAATGTTGATTTTATATGGATTGATAAATGTGATATTGCCTTCACAAATTTGAAACAGTTAGTATTGTCAACACTAGTATTATGAGGTCCGAATTGGGATATACCTTTCCAGATTTCATCAGATGCATCAGATATAGGTATCGGAGTTGTTCTTGGCCAAGAAGAAGACAAGAAACCCTACGCTATATATTACATCAGCAAAAATTTAACTCCTGCTAAGTTGAATTACACAGTAACAGAAAAGGAGTTTCTAGCTATTATTTATGCTATCAACAAATTTAGACACTATATAACTAGATACCCTGTATTTCTGTATACTGATCACTCTGCTATTAAATATTTAGCCAATAAACCTATTACAAATGGAAGAGTGACTCGTTGGTTACTACTTTTGCAGGAATTTGACATAACTATAAAGGATCGACCAGGGAAGGAGAACCTCATGGCAGACCTCCTCTCCCGAGTGCCAAGAACAGATGATACCGTGGCGATAGAGGATCAATTCCTGAATGAAAATTTGTTTGTTGTGGCCGTAAAAATTCCATGGTATGCAGACGTAGCGAATTGCTTAGCAGTAGGAAAATTGCCCAAACATCTGACATCCAGAGAAAGGAAATTGATTATGCGGCGTAGCACTCGTTTCTCCTAGATCGAAGGATACCTTTTTCACACGAGAGATGACATGCACATCCACAGGTGCATCAAGGAGGATGAAATTTATGATATCTTAAAATCCTGCCATGATGGACCTTGTGGTGGACACTTTGCAGATCACAAAACTGGACATAAAATTTTACAGATGGGCTACTACTGGCCCACTATTTCTAAAGATGCTAAGAAATTTGTCCAGGCATGTGATATTTGCCAAAGGATGCATCGCCCTGGCCAATTTGATGAAATGCCCCTACATCCATAAATGGTGATAGAACTCTTTGAGCATTGGGAATTAGATTTCATTGGGTCGTTCAAACCTCCATCCAACTAGAAAAAGTATATATTGGTTGCAACAGATTACGTAACTAAGTGGGTGGAAGCAGTAGCATTACCAAGAGCAATAGAGGAAACTGTTATTAATTTTCTTTTTGAAATTTTTGTGCGATATGACTTACCTATAGAAGTAATTACTGATGGGGGGCCACAATTCGTGGGTCACAAGATTGCTGCTACACTGAAAAATCATCACATCACACAAATAAGTACTTCTCCGTATCACCCGCAGGTGAACGGGCAGGTGGAGAGCACCAACAAAGTTATCGAAGCTATTCTAACAAAGACAGTCTCATCACATCAATGAGACTAGACTGCTTGACTACCAGAGGCCTTGTGGACATATCATACAACTTGGAGAAACATTACTGGATACTCACCGTATCAACTAGTATTTGGTAAGGAACCCATTTTTCCCATAGAATGAGATACAAACACTAAAGACAGCCCAGGAAATAGGACTGGATTTAACTGAAGCCCAGGTTAATAGGTTATAGCAGATGAACGAATTAGATGAAATTCAGCTACTGGCTCTACAACGTATGACACTTATTCAATAGCAAAGAGCCAAATGGCATGATGCCTTCATTAAGAAAAATACATTTCATGAGGGCGATTGGGCACTTCTTTATGATTCCAGGTTCCAAGAATTCCCTGGCAAAACAAGTACACGACAATGGCACTCTTACGCTGGCCACCATTGATGGGTCTAGTTCTTCTTTTAAAGCAAATTGGGCATCAGGAGTGCCTCTACCAAAAACCACTTACCAGAGAATCTTTCTATCAGCATATACGTGAGGACCCCACCATGCAAGTTTTAGTTGTAGAAAGAAATCCTTCGGCAGCTTCATCTTTATAAAATTTACTTCTTCTCTGTAAAATATGTAAATATGATTGCTGATTTGATTTTCTTTTTCTTTTTCTTTGCTTGTTTTGCTGTTTAATTTATTGAACAACACTTTCTTTCTTTTTGTTGTTTTGTTTTTCAATTTATTGAACAGCTGCTGTTCAATCTATTGAACAACACTTTCTTTCTTTTCGTCATTTTGTTGTTCAATTGATTGAACAACTGCTATTCAATCTATTGAACATCACTTTCTTTCTTCACGTTATTTTGCTATTCATTTAATTGAACAACTATTGTTCAATGTATTGAACAACTACTGTTCAATCTATTGAACAGCTGTTGTTCAATCTATTGAACAATTGTTGATTGAACAACACTTTTTTTTCATTTTGCGTGTTTGTTGTTCTCTTAATTGAACAGTTGTTGTTCAATCTATTGAACAACTGATGTTCAATCTATTGGACAACTGTTGTTCAATCTATTGAACAACACTTATTTTCGTTTTGCATGTCTGTTGTTCACCTAATTGAACAGCTACTGTTCAATCTATTGAACAACACTTTTTTTCGTTTTGCGTGTTTGTTGTTCAATCTATTGAACAACTGTTGTTCAATCTATTTAACATCACTTCTTTTCTTTTTGCGTGTTTTGTTGTTCGTTTAATTGAACAGTTGTCGTTAAACCTATTGAACAACACCTCTTTTCTTTTGTGTTGTTTTGCTATTCATTTAATTGAACAACTGTTGTTCAATCTTTTGAATAATTACGGTCCAACCCAATTGAACAACAAAAATTTTCTTTTGTGTGATTGCTCTTCGCTTATCTCAGCCCCTTTTTCTCTTATTTTTCATTTTGTTTTCTTTTCATGGCATGAAGTACACTACTTTTATGAGGACAAAGAATTTATGGATTCTATTGAAAGGAGTTAATACCATTAACGTTATGATCTTTAACAAGACAACTTCTTGATGATAGATTATTTTCAAGAAAAGGGACACAATTATTTATATACTACTTTACTGCATCGTTTTCTATTGTACATGATAGTTGGGTTGTGTTATATTCTTTCCACGACTAGCCGATGTAGTTAACTGGGGGGTTAGAAGGGGGGCAGCGCCCCCCCTTCGTTGCACCGATTGCATAGCAGGGGGTGGGTCATAGGGGGTTTGAGGAGTGCAGGTAACCCCACTCTATGGGGTCTGGGGCAGCACCCCGGAAAATTTTGTTTTTAGACCATATATTAGGTTGGGCAGACCTACCTATGGTTTTGTGCATGATTTTTCGCACATGGTCTTGGATGCGATGGTTTTCGGTCCATGGTTTTGGACGTGATGGTTTTCAGTCCATGGTATTGGATGCTTCGGCATGTATAAATATGTACTGTAACATTGAAAGGAACATAATGAAAAATCAAGCTGGTAGTCCCGGTTTTGGGGTCCTGGGGAAAATCTTTGTGTATATGTATTATGCTCTCACATTGTTTATTTTCTGTGTTTTAGAATCCATATGCAGGTAATTTCTGTATGGGGTTAAAACTTACAATGATATTGATTGATCATCTTAAAAACCATGCTGGTTCCACCCTTCCTGGTTATAATCTTCTCTGTCTATAACAAATAAGAATATGGGTATACTTTTTCTATTGACATGTTCAACTTCTTCCACCATCCCTGCTCTTAAGGAGTATTGAGCCTCCCTCTATTTATCATAAAAATGTGTAATAACAACAAAATTTTGTTTTCAGATGGAGGATAGGGGATCTCATTATGAGCTAGCCTACCATGTTCATAAGGATATAGCAAAGTGACATTTTCACTATGGCCACCACACCAGGGTTATGATCCATTGGATAGCTGAAATATCCTTGGAGCAGGAAGTCTCATCATGAGCCGGCCTGATCACTTTTGCTACATCCCAGTGAATGGCAGTGTGGTTACCTGGTTACCACGCCAACACATTGATCTCTTCTATAGAACAATACTGGAACTCTCCATTTATAAATTGAGGATCCTGGCTCATATGGGTTAAAAAGAAACCATGTCGAGGCTATGGACACCTGCTAGCAGCAGAGGCTCTGCTTATGGTATTGAAGTTATATCTTATCATCCATTACTACTATAATACCCTCTTCTTATTCTTTCTTTTTATTGGAGAAATTATTTCCTTAATTTTCCCCTGTTTAGAACCTTTAAGCATGAGATAATGTCTTTCGATCAATTATATCATTCTTAGCTAGAATACCATCAGCAGAGTACCTTTTTGGCATATTGATGTCCTTTTCTTTTTCTCACAACTTATCATCAATCCAAAGCGTCCTATCTCTTATTCATAACTATCGTTACACACTTTGCTCTCATTATAACCATACCTCTTTCCGTCCTATCATTGATATGCGTACTTTGCTTCATTTACTGTCGTATTGTTCATTCTCTTGCCTTGTCGTCAGAACAAAACTTTCCCTGTCTACTCGGTCGTAGGCGACCTCTCTTTTTAAGGAGGGGGAAGGATTCCCATTATGCCTTTGCATGCGCAATATTTATTCTGCTTATTGAAATTGGTATGTTGATATGATATCCCATGATCAAATGGCATGTGGCAGTATGATAGTCCAAGAAGTAATATTATTAATTATCATGGACATTTCGCTTGACATTATGGAATTTAGTTGTTACATCCACTTGTTGTTCCATCTTTTACCAAAGCAATTGTTGTTCTCTACTACATTCTTCTGCTGTGTTTATCTTTTAAATTTTAGGGCAAATGTTGGAAGATCCGAGCATTATGGGTGGAAAATCAGTTCGCCGAGAACCCTTAGTGTTGGAGATTTCCGATAGAGCCAGGGAAATTTTGGTGCATGCAGGATGGATACCATATTTCACCAGACTTTAGGCCCCTAGCGAAGAAATCACTATCGAGTTTTTAAAGCACTTACAGAATGGGTAGTCCATAGTAAAAGGCATAAGAATAACAATATCAGAGGCCGTGATAGCTGAAGTTTGCGGGTTGTCGGCAGAAGGAGAAGTATGGCCTAAAAAGCACATAATGTTGCATGATGCAGTGGAGATTTTCAGAGACACGGGGGAGGAATTAACACAAAAAGTCAAGGGCATTCAACCATCCTCTCTGGGAGAACCATGGTGCGAATTGGCAAGTGTCGTCTAGAAGTACATCACCTGTGATGGTCGACGAGATGTGGTAAAACCACGACAACTTAAACTCTTAGCCATTTTAAGGCAGAAGCTTACTGTCAATTTACCATTTTTCTTAAATTCATTATTGCATGACACAACTGATAGAATGAGATGGGCTAAACATCGTGAGACTGTAGTTAGTCATGATGGTTTGATCAGACTAACTGTAGTCACAGTCTTGCCCAACAAAATTTAATTTGGGACAATTTTATAGCATCGCTAGAGATAGGGACAAACCCTGTAGTCCAAACCCTCGCAACCATGGAAATTGAATAGCAGAACCCTATTCCAAAGAGGAAACGAACTACTCATACATGAATAGGACCCCATAAGTGCAGACGTTCAGCAAGGCTAAACCCATTTTAGAGGACTTTCGTAGATCCTCAAGGTAGCGCTAAACAGCCAACAGAACCGCCTAACCCATTTACTATGCAGGAGTCTGAACCAGAACCAGAGGAAGAAGGTAATTCTAAACAGGAACAGGAGAAGGAACCCAACTCTAAACTTGAATAGGAGAAGAAACCTAATTCTGAACCAAAACAGGAGGAAGAACCTAATTCTGAATCAGAACCCGAGGAAGAATGCAATTCTGACCTAGAATAAGGGGAAAAACGACATTCTTTTCAAAATGATGATGAACCAGAAAATGAAGCAGGGCCTTCTCAAACACCACCTATGAGCCCCTAAGATAATATCTTACGGGACTTTGAGGAATGGATGGCCCAGGTTCTTGCAAATTTGAATGCATATATGCAACGTGGAGGATCACTTGACCATAATCTGAACAAAGCTCAATCCTTAGAAGATTCTGGTCACACAAAAATTTTACCTTCCCCAGAAGCTGCACACCGGGAAGAGGAAGTGGACACTGAAGTAATGCATGAATCTGATAACTAGTGAGGTGACACGGTTATAGTGGAACATAACCAAGACGAGCACCAAGAACCTTTAGATAGAGAGGGTATTGATAAACTTGTTTCTATAAAGGATGCTCCTCAGAAGAAGTGAGTAGCCGAAACAAAGTTAAGCAAGCTTAGAAAGAAATACAGAAAGCTCCGAAAGACGGTTAAGCGACTACATCAGAAATTGAAAGAGACTGCAAATAGGGAAGCTTAGAGCACTACTACTGAGTTAGTCACTATCGCCACATAAACAGAAATATGTGAAGGTAGGGAAATAGGAACCCAGACCGAATCTATTTCTACTCAGACGGTGCTCACACAAACAAGCTTTCATATAGAGTTGATAGATAAGTCTACTCAAACCAAGGGTTTACCCTCTCACAATAAAAGCACCCAAACAGAAGAAATAATCAATAACGCTCCATCATGCAGTGAGCATATTCTTTCAGAGTTATAAGAGGAGTTGGCACAAGCCCAGCTTGCTTTAGAAAAAAATATGAAGGAGACAGTTCCTCTACAAAAGTATTAGGAGTTGCAAAGGCAATGCAAAGAATTGACCATAACTGAGAATGAAACTTTTGATAAGTTCAAGCAGGAGGAAGAAAAGCAAAGGAAAGTAAAATCCACGCTAGATAAGTTCATGGGCCAGATCGATGCTATTTGCTCTTTATACTATGATGTCTTATCTTGCAGGTCTCCTACCACAAATTATGCTATGTTTTTATTAGAAAGATATTTGTTGTTGAAGATTAAAGTTGTTAAGGCCAACAAGTCAATTGAATTGAAGAAAACTGACGAATTCATAAATTACTATAAGGAGCATGGGCAAAAGTCCAACGTCTCCTATGCGAATTTTATTTGCACAATTTTGTATTAGAAGGGGAGGTGGATAATAATCCTATTCCTTTTTTTGGGGATATTCAGTTCCATGCATTTATTTCTTTTGCAGCAAACCAACTCAAGTGGTCTAAGGCTTATAACACCTTTCAAAGAAAAGAACATGGACTGGATTTGTGGGTAAGGAGTGAACCTACACACCCCTTGCAACTTTTTGTTAGACACAAAAGGCTCATGACACAGGAGGGTGTAACTAAGATTCTGGGGCCTATACATAAAGAAATCATGCAAACAGGAAGGGAATATTTCTTATCCATTCAGGAAAGATCCTTGCTTGCATCCAAACAAAGATGGACAGTCTCAACCAATAGTGTCAAGGAAAGAGAACCATTTAATTACAGGAATTTTAAAGTTGCCGCAGGCTGTCTTGCCACTTATAGCAATATTATCTTGAGGGAAGGACCATATTGGCTAGGATGTCGATTTTAGGAGTCCTATTATTTGGTACCCACCTAAAGGATACCATTCTGATTATGAGTTGCCTAAAGGTCATGAAGGGAAAACCTTTGTAGATTTAATACAAAAGCACGGTTTTAGGTTAGATATAGAAAAAGTCTTTCCTACTTACTCTTTAACTGCATTACATAATAACTACTTATGTTCACGAGGACATGAAACAAGGTAAGCCAGGGAGTATGTTGGGCCATGCAACAAGTATAAATTTACCCTTGATTGCACTATCTTTTTCCTACTTTTTATGCATTTGTTCCATGATGTAATAAGGTTTTGATAGAAAATGAATGAAACTACTTTTGATGCGATTGGTTATCAAAACTAACTTTAGTTGATTTTTATGTAGAAATTAGTGAATGGAACAGCTGTTGTTCAAACTATTAAACAACAAAGGCTAAACAGAGAAAACAACGTGTGTCTTGTGCGATCAAATCGAGAAGCGAATCAGGAGGATCAATGCAAGATAGAATATTGTGTGATAATATCATTTACTTATGAATTCCTCAGGATCTCCTGATCCTAAGGAATTGCATTTATCTCTTTTCCTCTTTGACTATAAAAGGGGAAAGAATAATAGAATAGGGGACTTAACTTTTCGCCTTTTTACTTCAGTTGTAATTTTAATATACAAAGCGTTATTCTGAACGATACATCATGCTGTAATGACATTTGGATTTGATGAATAATATATAATTCGCGTTGTTGTTCATTCGTGATATTCTGAAGTAATCAAGTAGTAATCACTGGCGGCTTCGGCCCAGTCACTGGTCGATTTCACTGTTGTTCCCTATTTTATAGTTTACCTTTCTTTTACTACAAGTTTAATTACTCTGTTTTATAGCTTTGCAATTGATTTACTTTCACTAGTGTTGAGTTTGTGTATTCATTGCATTAATTCTTATTTCTGTTGATTAGCTTCATTTATTTATGTTTTGGATTGATTTGATTATTAGATAAGAATCATTTCTTGTTAATTGAAAGCTAGATTTTTAGTGATTATATCAGTTGTATTACTTTTATGCATAAGTCTAGATTCAGCTGAAAGAGATCTATTATCGTTGCAATGCACTTGGTTGAAGTAATTCCAATTAGATTATGATTGAATTTGGTTTTGATTAAGATTGAGTTTTGATGTTTGAATAAGTTAATTTCCTAAAGTTACAAGTTGGTAGTTTATGGTTTAATCTGTTTACTCTTGTATTGAAATCAATAAGTTATTTTAAAGCATTACTCTCTATAGATTGAACGATTTACATCACTTGCACATATTGTGTACACTCTTGAAACAAAAAGACTTACCCAGGTTGATAATTAATGTGAGACCTTTAAAAGTTCTAAAAGACACCTTATTTGTGCCCAACAAATATAATTTAAGTGAACTCTTCAAATATTGTGAATCCCGTAGAATTTTCCAATAATACATGGTACCACATACTCGACAATAGAATGGAGTAGCTGGAAGGAAGAATAGAACCCTAGTAGAATGTGCATGGAGCATGTTAAAAGGTAAAATCCTTATCAATGCCTTTTGCATTGAAGCTGTTAGAACTATTGTTTATTTGAAATATAGAGGTCCAACTTAAATTTTAGCTCATAAGGTTACTTTTGAAGCCCTTTATAGTTATAAACCAATAGTAAGCCATTTAATAATATTTGGAAGAAAAGCATTTTCTCATGTTCGGAAAGGAGATAGGAGAAAACTTGATGCAAAAGCTATCAAGTGTATTTTTTTTTGTTATTGTTATGATCCCTACACAATTTTTTTTATGAGTTATTTCATGAGCACGTTGATGAATGCCATGAGGAGGAAAATTATGATGCATGGCATATTCCTTGTCATTATGATGACATCAAAGAGGAAGAAGATGATAAGTAGGAACAAAAATATGAGGAATAATTTAATGATATGGACACCACTAATAGCCACAACACACCAAGAGAAAGGGAAGATTCACTACAAAGAAGGAGAATAGATGAAAGTAGTGAAGCACCAAGGAGGTAATCATTCCAAACTTAACCACCACTAGGGAATAAATATTATGCCTTGATGGAAAAATTAATGAATTCCATAGAACCTTTGAATTTCAAACAAGCTTATGAACATAAATAATGGAGAGATGCAATGAAGGAAGAATATGAGTCCATAATTAAAAATGATACTTGGGAATTAACAAAATTGCTTGAAAATAAAATACCCATATGATCCAAATGGTTGTTCAAATGCAAATTTAATACTTATGAAAGTATAGATAAATATAAATTCAAGTTAGTTTCAAAAGGTTAGTCATAGAAAGAGGGAATTGATTATGAAGAAACTTTTGCACTTGTAGCTAAGTTGAACACAATGAAATTAATAATTGCATTAGCTACAAAATATAAATCGAAACTACATCAGATAGACGTTAAATATTATTTTTTGAATGAGAAACTAAAAGAAGAAGTATATCTTGTTTAACTAGAAGGATTTGTAAAGAAGGGTCAAGAGCTTCTTATTTGTAAATTAAATAAAGCTTTATAAGGGTTGAAACAAGAACTGATATCTTGGTATGTGAAGATTGACTGTTTCTTTTTTAGAAAGGACTTATGAAAAATAAGGGTGCCCCTAAATTGTATATAAATTCATATCAAAAGGGGCATATAGCTATGATTTCTCTATATGTTGATGATTTTATTATAACATGCAATTTCTCTCAGTTAATTGAGGAAGTTAAAAGACAATTGTCACAGGTTTTTGAAATGAAACACTTTGGTGAATTTCATTATTGCTTAGGCCTTGAAATATGGAGAGAAGTCGGTCATACGATGGTTACATAGAGAAAATATACAAGAGATCTACTCAAAAGGATCAAAATGGATCACTGTATAGAAGTATCAATAAATTTAGAACAGAATGTCAAACTCTATAGTGATGATGGGACAAGAGAGGTGAATTATACACTATATTGTACGCTGGTGGGAAGTCTAAAGTATCTCACTAGAACCAACATATCATATTCAGTTAGCATCATAAGTAAGTTCATATCCAAGCCTCCGTAAAGCCATTGGAAAACAACAAAGTGAGTCCTTTGATATCTGAAAGGGATTATTAATTTTGGTATTAAATATATTGATGATCTCGATGTTGATTTGGCAGGGCATTCTGATTCAGATTGGGCCAAAAATCCCGATAAAAAAATATCAACCTCAGGATATGCACTCAACCTTAGATATAGGATCCTAGTATGGAGAAGAAAGAAACATTAAACTATTTATTTGTCTTCAATTGAAGATTAGTACAAATATTTTTGCAGTGCTACTTGTGAACCTATTTGGTTGAGGCGAGGTGTTGAAGATGTGGGAGAAGAACAAAAATGCCAACAATTATCAAATGTGACAATCAAATCTCTATCAAACTCGTTAGCATTCCTATATACCATGCAAGATAAAACACATTGAAACTCACTATCATTTTGCTAGGGAAAAGATGCAATCTAAGGAATTCAATTTAGTTTATTGTAGTACCAACGAAAATGTGACTGACATCTTTACAAAGCTTCTTGAAAAGGAAAAAATTGTAATTTATAAGAATTAGTTAAGTAAGAATTAATTGATAAAGAACATATTTCTCTATTAACTATGAATGTCAGAATAATAGTAAATTCTAAAATATTCTATTTTTAAAAATTATTACGTTTTGTTAATATTTTATTATATTAAATAATTCTAGGATTGATTGTTATGTTCTCTAATAATTTCCAATAATGATTGAGTAACCTTAGAATTATTTAAATAATACTTGAATTTAATAACTTTTAAAATTATTCAAATTATACTTGAGTTGCATAACCTTTATTCATATCCAATTTTTTAAATGCCAATTACAACCACCTAGATGTTTACAAATAGGCATACCGCATGCACAAGTTCTTTGTTAGTCGAACAATGAAAAATCAAAACCATTGATATGGCATCAACAATATCATTTATAAATTGCTTCAAATGCCCACTTGATTACGGAAGATTATAGAAAACGAATAATGGTCATTGGATCAAATTTTGAAGGTGTTGTTTTATTTAGGTTATAATTTGGTGTGGATAGTAAATATTTTGCAAGTTGTTTTAGTGTGATTTTTTGGAAGTTTTTTGGTGGGTATTTTTTAGTCTAATTTCTCTAAAATTTCACAGGAATTTATTGAAATCACAAGTTTTATGAGTAACCCCTACATAATCTAAGTGCTCTAGGGGTTTTTGAGGGTGCAATGTATATATACAATAAAAAAAACTAGTTTAAATAACATGGATCAAAATTTCAATTCAATTGGTACCATTTTCGATAATTAACTATGGGTTTTTAGCAAAGATGGAGAGGAGATGGCAGAGCGAAGTGAGGAAGGTCGAGTAAGAGTTTGGAAAACCTAGGGTTATCAGAGACAGTGCGAGAAGTGGATCAGAGACGGCAACAAGGGATGAAGGGAGAATACTCTGGTTGCGAAAGAAACAACGACGACGGAAACAAAAGAGGTGGGATAAAATTCCAAGACAAGACTGAAGAATACCATGGAAGGGGTGATGGGGAGGGGAGAGATCTCCTCCTACAAAAATATAGCGGCAGGGGAATCAAGTGGATTCGAGATGCAAAGAAACCCAGAGGAGAAAGGCACCGACGCGCCAGTACTGGGAAATCAGTGGCAAACCAAGCTTGGAGGTAGATGCCTTCCCAGAGCCCAGAAAAAACCAAGGTATGTAATCCCCAACAATAAACTTGAAGACTACAGAAGTTATATGAGAGACCACGCCTTGATATGCAAGTTTGTAGGGTTTTGGCTGACAGAAAGAGACCTAGCTAAGTGGATACAACAGCGATGGAAGCCGAAAGGGCATATAGACCTAAAGCTAGGGGCAAAGGGTTTTTTTACAGTGATATTTGCAAATATGGAGGATAAGGAAAGAACCTTTGAAGGAGGACCATATTTTATGAATAATGTTGGACTATTCATGAGGCACTGGGAAGACAGATACAACCCAGACCACGAAAAAATGCTAGCAGCACCCATCTGGGTAAGACTATTTGGATTGCCAATGGAGTTCTGGGACCCTAATATCTTGGAAGGTATAGGTAATACGTTTGGGACTTTTGTTAAAGTTGCAGAGTCAACAAAAAGAGGGAAGTATACATCCTATGCAAGGATATGTGTCTATATGAATATAGCGGAACCACTGCCGGAATACATAGAGCTTGAGTATCATGATGAAATATGGCAACAACCAATGGAATACGAACATATACCCTTTAGATGCAGAAGGTGCCATGAATATGGACACCTCTTCAAACAATGCCCACTGAATAAAGAAGAGGAAACAACAAGGAAGCGGGAAGAGGAGAAAAGGGGGTCAGAAGGGAGGAATGAAGGAGAAATGGGGTTCCAGGAAGTCCAGAGAAAAAAGAGGTCAGGAAAGGAAATATCAAGGATGTAACAATCCGTAAAACTAGTACCAGCGCAATGCCAAAGCAAATTTCAGGTCTTACAGGAGGAAGAAGAGGAGCCTGGAAAGGAAGAAACCACGGAGGAACCCATGGAAATTAGTAAGGACCTAAACCCGAACAGTAAGGTCAGAGAAGGAACGGAGGAGAGTATGGAGGTAACAATCGAACAAACCCAGGGGGAGGCAGAAACACAAAAGGACAACGGGAATGAGGAGGAAAGAATCATGAAAAGACTGCTACAGGATTGGAAGAATCTTGATGAAAGATTCATCCCGGAAACTCAAAATCAATTGTATAAAGAAACATTCCAGAAATATAAGGAGAAGAAAGGAATTACTTCAGAAAATCAGACAGATCAAATAGGGATTCAAAGAACCCAAAGTCTGGGAATGGACAATACTGGCAAAGGAGGCAGGAAACGAGGGAGACGGACAATGAACGAAACCATACAAGCGGTGGGAGAGATATTGGTCAACTCAAGCAGGGTTATACCTCTTTCAGAGGTATTTCAACAACCATCCAAAAAGGTGTAAGATGATAGTCACAAGTTGGAACATTAGGGGTCTCAACAGCAAAGGAAAGCAGAGGTATCTAAAGGAAAGGATAAAGAAAGATAAGCCAAGCATAATGATAATTCAAGAGACGAAAATCAACTCCCAACAACTAGAAGGGATAGTTAAAAAGCAAAAAATTCAATATGAGGTAATGGGTCAGGATTCAAATGGCACAGCATGAGGTTTGGCTATCCTTTGGAACCCTGAAGAGGTAATGTTTGAAAATTGGATAAGCTTTCCCAGAATCCTCACAGGCTTATTCAGAATGATAGGATCAGAGGAGTGGATCCTCATCTCGGGGGTCTACGAACCGCACATACCAAGGGACCGGAGAAACTTCCTAAAGAATCTGCAATCCATAAGAAGGATCTTTCCTGGAATTCCTTAGATAGTAGGGAGCGACTTTAACATGATAAGAACAATAGAAGAAAAAAGGGGAGGCATAAGAAGACCAGACCAAAACATGGAGGAGTTCAATGAGATGATTACAAAACAAAGGTTGATAGACATTCCAACAATTAATGGCATCCACACCTGGAATAACCGAAGGGGCGGAAGAAATCAAATAGCTTCCAGACTAGACCGATTCCTTATAGCAGAACAAATAATGAACCGGGATGTATTTTTTGAAGCTAAGATCACGCCAGCTATGGGCTCTGATCATTCGCTGATCAGGTTGGAAATTGACATTAAGAAAAACTCCCACAAAAGACCCTTCAGGTTCGAGGCTTTCTGGCTTAGGAATACCCAGTTCTTATCTGAGATAGAGGAATGGTGGAATCAAAGCACTCAAAAAGGAAAAGGTAAGGTGCATACTTTTCAATTAAAACTCAAAGAACTCAAAGGGAAAATAAAAAAAAATGGAACAAGGAAGAGTTCGGAAATATAATGATGGAAAAACAAAAGCTAGAGAAAGAAATGGAAGAGATACAACAACAAATTATCACAGAAGGAAGAAACGAGGAAAGAAGTAAAGAAGAAGGAAATATATTGAGCCAACTTGAGGAGCGGAGGAAACAGGAGGAAATCCTATGGCGACAAAAATCCAGGATAAATTGGTTACGCGAAGGGGAAAGAAACACTAAGTTCTTTCACCAAGCCATGATTCAGCATAGGCAAAGGAACATGATTTTTTCTATCAAAAACGAAGAAGGAGAAAGGATAATAGATCACGAAGGAATTGAGCAGACCCTGGTGGGATATCATAAGGACATATTAACAGAACCACAAGTAGACAGGGAAGCGGCTACAGACCTCATCGGTAAAGAGATTCCTAGATTAATAACAGAGGAACAAAATATGGCACTAATGAGGGCAGCCACTCTAGAAGAAGTGGAGGAAACTGTGAAGAGTATGAAGAAAAACAAAGCGCCAGGACCGGATGGATACACAGTGGAGTTTTATCAAGCAGGATGGCATTTTCTTGGCCAAGAGATCTTGGAGGTAGTAGAGGAATCACACATAAAACAAAAGGTATGGTCGGGTCTCAATTCTACTTTCCTTACTCTGATTCCTAAAAATGCTAATTTGGAAACTGCCCAAGGTTTCCGACCAATTGCCTTGTGCAATGTAATATATAAAATAATTGCCACTTTGATAGCTAAAAAATTAAAACCCATCATTCCCAGCATAATATCACCGGAGCAAACCAGTTTTGTGGAGGGAAGGCAAATCCTTGATGGACTTGTAGTAACCCAGGAAACGATTCATTCTCTAAAACAAAAAAATCAGAGAGGAATGATGATAAAATTAGATCTGTCAAAAGCTTACGATCGCTTAAACTGGGAATACCTCAAGGAAATTCTTGCAGCCTTCAGATTTAGTAGGAGATGGACAGATTGGGTTTACAATATGATATCAAAACCTATTTTCTCTATCATGTTAAATGGGGCGCCATCTTCAACCTTCAAGGCCACTAGAGGAATTAGACAAAGGGATCCTTTATCCCCCTTCTTATTTATATTTGCTGCAAAGGGTCTGGGAAGGTACTTTAAAAAAGATCTAAGAGAAAGGAAAATTAAAGGATTAAGGTTATGGGGAAATAATCTACCCATCACCCAT
>APFE030005615.1:2210-12210 GCA_000404065.3 Pinus taeda
ACTTTTCCTCCACCACTCTCCGCCCGCCACATGGCATAGTCATTGGCCTATTAAATGTGTTCTCATCCAAAATGATCATTCTCCATTTAATTCAATTTCTCCCAGGTAATCATTCAGCCTAATGGTCCCATGCCATTTTCAACGGGACATTCGTCGCAACGTTTAAAAGCTCTTGCACCTATCATTCACATTCAATTTTCACTTTTGTTTTTTGTTATTGACATTTTCGCATGGCAGTCACTCTCAGAGATATTCTGCAATTAGATCAAGACAGAAAAATGATAGTTCCCTTTCATTTTCACCGAACAATCCATTATTCTAACGTGCTCGGTAAGCCTCCTCTGCAATTCATTATGTTCACAGATTTTTACAATCATGCCTCCTAAGACTAAGATTCAAGATAATTACATTAATCCTTTAATTCCTCCTTTTGTAGATTTAGATCATATACCTTTAACTGATAGGGATTATAGGATAAATGAAGCACAATGTGAATGTGATTTTATGAAATTGCATTGTTGGTTAGAAGATAAACACATAGACAAAACCAATGAAATTGGGCTCTAGGAGTCCAACCTCCCCCATTACATTTTCCCCTTGAAATTCCAAGCATCTGAATTTACCAAAAGATGTCAAGCATTCTAAGTCCCTGCCCAAAGAGCCATCATTTCCCCTACAGGTGACATTCTTTTCACAATTACAACCCAATCCATTTCCTAAATGATGATGGCCCCCACTGTGGAAAATGTTGCCCCTTTCTCCCTAGTATCACTCACCCAGCTTTATCAAAAGCTGGAATTTGCTACCAAAGCCAAAAAAAATTATATTTTCTTACCCGAGAATGCCAAATTACCCAAAAAGAATCCTCCATATCCTTCTTCCATTTTCCCTCATCAAGCCAAGCAGATTATTTCCATGATTTCTTACATTTTAGGCTATTATTTTGATCAGTGGGTAAATGAGCCCATTGTAGGATTCCTCTCCATATTTTCCACAGACATCAAGCCCTCCTTGGTGTTCAACTTCAGTCAATTCTTGGTTGATAGTATCCATGAACAGTTCATAAAATTTCCTACAGAATAGGTGTTCAATTACACCTCTATTCTGATTTATATGGTCCTTTATTATTAGGCAGATAAATTCAGTTTTTCATTGCAGAAACTTGATGATGCAGGGAACTAGCAGCTAGTAGTCTTTTGGACCTCATTGGTCATGAGAGAATATCAAGAATTCACCTACAAGAAGTTTATTGAATTTTTTTTCATCCAGCCATGAACATTCTAAACAGTGCAGTTTAGCCCAGAATCAATTAGGAAATCAAGAGAATTTTGCATTTGTCAGACCAAGCAAAGATTGGGGACAAGTATTTATACCAAAATTACACATAATTCGGGGTATATGGTTGTGAATTGACCCCCTATAAATTCCAAAAATACCTCCCAATGAGGATTTTATCCCTAGAGTATATCAGGCAGTTGTTGAATTCGTATGACGTCCACTTTGTAGTGGCCAAGAAGAAGGCACTATTTAGAATAAAAGACATAAACGGGACCATTTCTGTGCAACACAAGGACAGTAGATGAAGAGGCAAATAGAATTCTCAAAGAAATGAAGTTCAATCTGAGCTTTACACGGTCTTATGACCCTTGTGGCATTATTTCAAAGCTCAGAGTGGAGAACAAAAGCATTCCTTACATTCATACTTCAAGGCCAGACATAGAGTATGCCAATCAGCTGGAGTGGATAGTAAATACATTGCAAGAAGTTGAAGGACAGCTTGTTTCTACATCTAATTTGCAGACTCATATTCCTCAGGAAAATCAAGCAAAATACAGAGGGAGGAAGGATCATCATCTACAATTGGGAGTGAAGCTAAAGAATTCAGAATCAGCTATAGGAAGAGAGCAAAGGTAACTCCCAGAGTAGAATTGAACAAAGGAACTGAAGAGCAAGCAGCCATCATCATCACAGATTCACCACCTGCAACTACCAAATTCACAACATCTCCTACTGAACCTTCATCTTCACAAGGTCACAAGGAAACTGAGTTAGAATCACAGAATGTCCAAACAAAAAAAGAGAGGACAATTTTTGACAGGTACAGGGAGATAAAGCTCAAGAATGAAATTCTAAAAATAGCACTTATAAGCAATTCTGGAAGCAGACCTCCATCTCATAAAGTAGTTTTTTGTAGGTCTTTGACATAGAACATGGAAAAAAGGAGATGGCCTTTCTTGAGGCCTAGATTCCACAGCCAAATTAGCAGCAGATTACAAGAGCACCACTTTTGAGTTCAGCACAAAGGACATACATCCCATTGATCAAATGGAAATGGACAAGAAAATTGGTGAGATGATATCCTCCACTTTGACTAACACTCCGATGTCACTTTCTAGGTTGCAGGTTTCTTTTGCAAATGTCTAGTCACAGTTGAAAATGGAGAAAGTGTCCTCCTTAGCCAAAGATAATAGGATCAAGTCTTTGGAAGACTTGGTGATTAAGATAGGGTATGACCCTAAAGATGTCAATTCTGCTGAGGAGATTGTTAAAAAGAAGAAACGGACATTGCAGCCTTAAGAAAGCAGCTCAAGCTGCCAGCCACAGAGGATCCAATGACCAAGGGTATTGAAGAAAGTGAAGCACAGAAAGAAAATATGATGAAATTGATCATAGAGCAGAATATAGAGATTAGGCAGAAGGAGGCAGATATGGAGAAATTGATCAAGGAGAAAGAAGAAAGCCAGAGGATGGCCATCATCCCCCTATATGCCATACCCATTTCTCAACTTCCAACAACAGGGACAACTACTGCAACCACTTCTTCCACTCAAACTGTGAGTGTTGACCAAGTAAGAAAGACACTACAAAAATGTCACTCCAGTCAAAGGAGATTGAGACTTTGAAGGCCAAGTCAAAGATTTGGAAGTGCAAAAGAACAAAGTTGAAGTTGCTTGGGTTACTGAAATGGAGAAATCTGAGAGACGATTGGAGAAGTTGCAGAAGGTAGAGAGAGACACTTCAATTGGTCAAACCTTGGCCCAAGCCAAGGAAACTATTTGGATGAATATATTAGACTCTATTAATGAGATTTGGCCTTCTATCCAAATTGTATTTGAGAAGAAAGAGTTAATAGAGAAGGCTACATAAACTATTGTGCAGGGAAGAGAAAAGCTGGGAGAAATGCCCACAAAAGCCTCTAACATAATGAAGTTCTTGAACTCTAAGTCCAAGTATGAGCTTGAATAAGTAGGGATCACTAATAGAATTGCCACTATTCTGGAAGTCAAAAAATTCTTGACAAAGAGAAACCTCATTGATCAGTTGGAAGAAAAGTGTGAAACCTTGCAGCTGCAAGTAAACAAGTTCACAAACAGAATTGAAGCATTAATCCAAAAGGGATTGGCTAGCATTTATGTTATAAATGACAAATTAATCACTCAGGAAGATTATATCATGAAGATGAAAGAAGTGGCTATAAGAAGCATCAAGTTTAGTGGAATTAAGGGAAGTATGACAGCAAAAGCGTTTTTGGAAACTATGTCAAATGATTTTTGTGTTCAGAATGAGGTAAAGCACATTTTTACCGTGAAGCCAACTTTTTCCAAATACACAGAGGTAGATGAAATTTACTGCAGGGTAACAAAATTGACAGTACCCGATGAAAAGAGATGGGAATAATTGGTTGATTTACTAGATTGAAGAATAATTTAGCAACAGTCAAAATAATTGCCAGAGCAGCAGCCAGCACAACGGTCAGTTCAGCAGCACATCATTGTTTCGAGTTGACTCAGAAATTGAAACCATCAAAACAGGGCCACCTTTCTTTTCAACATCCTACGTGGTCTTTTCTTCTGCCAATATTAGATGATATTATTTGTAATTTGGCTAATAATACATTGTCGGTTGACAACGATTTTTGTAAAGGAATTTTATAATTTTCATTATAAATAATTCATTGTTTGAGGTAGTAAGGGTTGATTTCTGAATGTAATTTCCTTCTACATATCGTATTTTTCAAGTACTAGAGCATCAATAATACAAGGACCTTTCACAAGATTCATGTGGTATTCTAATTTGCTTAGACATTGTTTTTCCTTTCTCTATTATTCTAAATTTCTGAATTAATCAACAGAAATTATGATAAATAGGATTTGTTACTGAGAGCACCCTATTTTGGTTGTTGATGATTTTAATGTTTTCCACTGAAGTCAGATCAAGGAATTCTTAATTGCTCCTTGCTTTCTACTGAACCTTACATTTCTGTTATTCCACAATTCATTTAATTTCTAAAAAGATACACTTACTGCAACCTAGCTTTCCTTGTGAGAACTTCTCCAAAAATTGATGCAAAACTCCAGTTTAGTTTATGGACTCCATAGCCCAATGGAATTATAACACTCAAATCAACCAAACCTTTCAAACAAAATAAACATGTACAATCATAGCTAGCCTAAAATTTACATAAAAACAAAGCTAAATTAAAGAGAGATCCCTCTCTGAAGCTGGCAGGGCTAGATCCCATCTTCCAAAGTGGTTTTGATGTTGTCCTATGTGTTTACTCCCTCAACCTCAAAAATACAGAACAAAAGCATAGTGGTGACCATACTGGGGAATAATACATTTTAATCTAAAACATTATTATTCCTTAGTTTCAATCAATATTTCTACAAATCAAGACTTATATATCATTATGAAGTACATGATTTGAGGTTGTTATTTTGTAAATATTTAGTGTGTCATTGATTTGGATTTTTTATTTTGTGTGATGATTTTTAATAGACCTGACTCCCAAAATAATTTTCACTAGAGCTCACCCTGATCCCAACCCTGTTGAATTCGTAGATAATCCAGAAAAATTGGTAAGAAAGAAAATTTTTACAAAGAGTCAAGGTAGTAATAGTCCTTTGAGTAGATTTAATTCTCTTCCAGAGAAATTTGAAACTATTCAAGATATAGATTTGATTTTCCTTTCCAACATAGTTTGTTTAGATCAAAATATGAGGCTTTTGTATACCAGATTGTCATTGATAAAACCATACTGCAACCGTACATACCCCAAACCTAGCTTCCTGAAACAGATCTTGATCTTGAATCTCTACAGCAATTCGACAAATTACAAGATCTAGTTTCGGTTTTGGACCAAGCCATTGAAGAAGCTTATATTCAACAATCTGTTGAAATTTCTACTTTAACAGTTGCAACAGCCTCTTTGTCTAGTCAATCTTCCTATTATGTTCATCTACAACCTCCCAGTCCTACTCATTCTATAGTTTCAACTTCCTCACCTGTGATATCTCAAATTGTTATTCCTACTATCCTTGTAGTTATCAAAACTACACCTACATCAGGTCCATCTTCCAGTCAATCTTCCAGGCCAGTTATGGCAGGTAGGTATGCACCTTTAGTGTTACCAGGCTAGTTGAATGCTATGCCCAGAGATTACCAATCTAAAATTGTGAACTTTGATAACATTGATGCTTATAATGCTCAGCAGCATGTGGATAGAATGAATGATGTGTTTGACCTTCAAGAAGTAGATGAAGCTGATGTTAAAATGAGATTGTTTGCTCAAAGTTTAGGAGGTGATGTCAAAAAATGGTTCAGGAGTTTACCTGTAGGAATTATAGCCAACCTTGATTCTTTCCATCAAACTTTCTTAGCTAGATGGGAGATCAAGAAAAATCCACTTCAACTCCTAAATGAATATAAAATACTGAAAAGAAAACCAAATGAAAGTGTGGAACAATACTGTGAAGAGTTTAATACTGTTTACAATTCCATTCCACAAGACATCAAGCCCTCCCCTGGCCTAGCACTGACTGATTTTCCAAATGGTTTCGATGTAGACATGGGATATCAACTTAGAGAGAGAGACCCAACAACTTTGGAAGAAATGCAAGCAAATGCTATTAAAGTTGAAGCAAACATCCTAACCAAGAAGGCCAAACTGAAATCTGAACGCAGAGTTACCATAAAAGAATAACCTTCTACTTATGTTGTTTATCATAAAATTGATAACCTAGTGAGAGTAGTGAATCAAATGATGCAAAGAGTAAACATCAATGACCAAACTCAAGTAAGAGAGAACCAAAATTCTCCTCAAAATAGAAACCATAACGTTAGAAGGAATGTTCCGCAAATTAAACAAAGAGAACAAAAGGGTCCAAACCAACAAGTTCAGCCTCCTTCTCAGGAAAATTACACTAACGATGAGGGGAATATTGTTGAAGATTTGGATGATAATAAAATAAATCTAATGGGGATAAATTATGATGAAACAGTTTTCCTCACTCAAGAGAAGCATGAACTTTTTCTCCTAGCCCAAACTGAACTAGATTCTGAAGAACCAGATGAATACAAACAAGGGTTTGAAAATGCCATAATGGAATTACATTGGTAGTATAACCTTAGGAGAAAAAAGAATCCAAACACTCTCAACACAAAAAACATAGATAATCCTGCTAAAAAGTCATCTAAAATTGAACCTAGGAAAACCATAGATAGTCTTCCTAAGAAAAATGTGGACAATTCTAGTAAGAAAAAGGTAGAAATCCTTGTCAAGAAGGTAGTTGACAGTGTTTCTAAAACTACTCAAATAGATATCCCTATCGTCAGTTGACAAAAAGAGCCTATAAAAAAACAAATCGCGAATCAATCTGAACTTCCCAACTTGATTAAGATTCAAATGTTGTTCAACATTGAGAATGAACTAGCTAAATTGAAAATCTGTATTCCCCTCATAGAGTTAATGAGAAAAAGAATATACAGAACCAAAACATAGGGGAAACAATGACTCTATAAATTTGAGTGGTGAGTAACCTAGACTCTTATTTGGACTGGAAGTTGAAGCCAAACCATAGGAAGCGGGTGTTCCTCCATTCTATGTCAGCCTGAATATCCTTGATAAAATCCTCCATAATGCTATGATAGATTCAAGAGCCTCCCACAACTTAATGCCTAAAAATGTTATGGAGAAATTAGGACTTGACATTACCAGACCTTATAAAGACTTACACTCCTTTGATTCTAGTAAAGTAAGATGTCTAGGTCTCACCAAAGACCTGTGTGTTACTTTAAGACAAATCCCAGCGAAAAGTCTTGTAATGGATATAGTGGTTGCAAATATTCCCCCTAAGTATGGCATGTTGTTGTCATGCTCATGGGAGAAAAATTACAAGGAACCCTACAAATGGATATGGCCTTTGCTACCATACTAGTTTGTGGGCAGCAAAGAAGATTATAGTGGGAAACCTTGATGGAATTCATGGTGAGTAGCCAAGAGAAACCTCATAACTATCCTCTTTATTATGTTCACTCATATTTGGATTCTTTCATTCTTTACAATGACGGGGATACCAACACTCAAGTGGTCAATGTTGAAACTAAAATTTCTAAAATAGACCCAATCCAATCACAAATAACAGAACTGAATACTCCTCCTGAACCTCTTTGGAACATGAGTTTTGCTGGTTCTCGTAGTAAAGATAGTTCTGGAGCATAAATTTGGGTAGTAAACACAGGAAATAATCATGCTGAGGGTCACTCATACAGGATTAATTTTCAATGTACCAATAACATAGCAGAGTATCAAGCCCTTATTTTAGGCTTGCAGTTGTTAAAAAAGTTAGGTGCTAAAAGAATCTTCATTCAAGGGGATGCTAAATTAATTATCAAACAAATCAAAGGAAAATATTCAGCCAAACATCCTAGGATGAGAGAATACATAAATGTTGTGCTTGACTTTCTAGAGAGTTTTCTTGAATATGACCTCTCTGCAATTCCTAGAAAACAAAATATCATTCCAAATAACCTGGCTTTTTCAGCCAGCTCTTTTAAATGCTTTATCCTAATCAAGGATATGTATTGGAAGGTAAAACATTGACCAGTTGCACCTGATAACATGAGGTATTGGCAGGTGTTTGGAAATGATAAATAGATTGAGATTTTCTGCAATCCAAAGATGATTTTCAATATGATAGTATTGATTTGGAATCTGAAGTAGATACACAAATTGTAGTACACTCTAATCTAAAGAGGCAATTAGACAATTTAGATGTAAATAAACGCGTAGATAAAGTTGTAAATAAAATATAATTTCTTGAAATAAACCCTAAAATAGAAGAATTTGAAATAGTTCAGCTTAAAGATAAAGTTTTGCCTAGAGGTCTAGTTCCATTAGAAGAATTATTTAAATTCAATGATGTGGCTAAAAAGCACTAGACTGAGCCCTCAGGAACAACAGTTGAAGATTGTAATTTAGGTACTCAAAAAGACCCCAAAATCATAAAACTGTATAGATCAATCCCAGCTGGAAAACAAAAATATATTGCTTTAGTCAACGAATTTAGTGATGTTTTTTTCATGGAGCTATGAACATATTAAAACATATGATACAGAAATCATACAACACAAAATTTCAATTAAAGAAGATCAGAAACCCTTTAAACAAAAACTTCGTAGAATAAATCTGGTTCTGATGCCTTTAATTGAGAAGGAAATCAAAAGAATGTATGATTCTAAAATCTTAGGTACTCTAAATGGGTTTCCAAAATTGTGCCAACCAGGAAGAAAATAGGTGAAATCAAATTGTGTATAGATTTTGGAAACCTAAACAAAGTTTCCCTAAAAGACAATTATCCCTTACCTAAAATGGATCATATTCTGCAAAAGGTAGTTGGATCTTCTAGGATTTCCTTATTAAATGGATTCTCTAGTTATAATCAGGTCTTAGTTCATCCAAAGGATCAGGACAAAACAACATTTACCACTCCATGGGGTACCTTCATGTATGTGAAGATGCCTTTTGGATTAATGAATGTTGGAGCCACATTTCAAAGAGCAATGGATATTGCTTTTGTTGATGAAATTGGCAAATTTATTTTGATCTATATAGATGACATAAATGTATATTCTAAATATGATGAAGAACATTTGATGCACCTGAGAAGAATTTTTGAAAAATGTAGAAGGTTTGGGATTTCACAAAATCCTAAGAAAACAATGTTTAGCCTTGAAGAGGGAAAACTTCTTGGTCATATCATATCCAAGGAAGGTATCAAAATTGATCCTAAAAGGATTGAAGTTATTCTGAAATTAAATCATCCAAGAAATATTAAATAACTCCATTCATTTATTGGGAGAATAAACTTTCTGAGAAGATTTATCCCTAACCTTGCAGAACTTCTCAGAAGCATCACAAACATGATAAAACGAGATTCTGAAATCAGGTGGAACCTTGAAGCTAAGCAATCATTCAACTAGGTTAAACAAGCATTAACAAAGGCACAAATCCTTATTAGTCCAAATTTTACGACAGGTTTTATATTTTTTCCTTTGCTTCTAAACATATTGTTGCAGTTGTCCTTTTGCAGAAAAATGATGATGGATATGAACATCCCATTTCTTTTTTTAGAAAGGCCTTGAGGGATGTTGCACTCAAGTATAATATAATGGAGAAACAGGCTTTCGCACCAATAAAAGCAATTAAAGATTCCAGAGTATATATTCTTCATTCTCATATAATTGCTTATGTACCAAATGTTGTAGTTAAAGATATTTTGACACAAAATAAACCAGATGGAAAAAGAGTCAAATGGTATTGCCATCATTCTGGAATATGATATGGAGATCAAGCCAACCAAGCTTATCAAAGGACAAGGATTAGCCAAACTAATGGTTGAATATAATTTTAATGCTTTGGATATAAACTTTATAGCTAAATTGGATGATCAAGAGGACAGGCTACTCCACAAATACATGAGGCTTTCATGACCTCACCCTGGTATGCAGACCTTATTTATGTTTTATTTAATTTAAATGCTCCTCCTGGTCTAACAAAGACAAAGGCTAGATTTCTGAAGCTAAAAGTAGTTAAATTTTGCATCATAGAAAATGTTTTATATTGGAAAGATGTTGGTGGTATTCTACTAAAGTGTTTATTGAGAAATGATGCAGAAAGAACAATGTAGGAATTCCATGCAGGTGATTGTGGTGGCCATCT
>APFE030005615.1:14710-18701 GCA_000404065.3 Pinus taeda
TGAATTCCTCTCTTGCTCTGATATCCTGTGATATGCTTTGATATGCCTCGTTTGGTAACTCCTCTTGCTTATGGCTTGGCTATCCTGATAGCCTTGCTCCTGTCTCTCCATGGATCTACTCTACTTCCCCTTCGCTTCACATCGTCATCTAGTATCTATAATATTGCGATATTGACATCAATGACAACCTAGGTCAACAATCTCCCCCTTTGTTATTGATGGCAATATTCTTCTTCTCTCCCCCTTTGACATCAATGGCAAAGGAGTGCTTTGGGACTCCCCCTATTAAATTGTTTTGTTCTTCATGAATGGTAGATCTTAATGGGTCTGTGATGCCCCTTGTCATAGTGCTCTTCTTCTTTATACTCAAGATAGAAGGATTGATGCTTTATCATCAATTTGCACATTATTCCCTCTTCATGTCTCAGAACTACTTTATCATGGCTTCAACAATTCTTACAATCAGATTTCAAATAGCTATACACCAAGTGTCAAGGTCTGGTCTTTTATGCTTCAATTCATATTGTTGTTTCCACAGGCAGAATTGAGAGACCTTCATAGTGTGAATCTAGAGAAAAATGCCATTGAGATTGTCTTTCTTGCCATCTTTCTTCAGATCTGAGTTTCTTTGTGTCTCTGTGCTTCTATTTAAATCACTGCCATCTGGTGTTCAACATCATTTCATTTGGGTGAAATGGTGAGAGTTTGTGCCTTACTGTTGCTATATTTTCTCAGTGAGGTTGTGCCTTTTGCCATGTTATTTCCCTAACATATTTAGATATCAAGTCTATGCATGTCTTTTAGATCCAATTACTGATTTGCATCTTCATGCAATGCTTTAGTTTTGTTATATGTTGCTAGCTTCTCTTATTTCAATCTTCATTCCAGATGTATCTGTCTTTTTGAAGATTGCCTCTATTAGTGTTCAGAATTTATTTGTTCTCTCATTAAATCCCTGAGTTAAGACATAGACTTTTGTGATAACAGCACCGTAGTTGTTTGCCCTATTTTCTCTAGCATTAGATGACTTTCTCTGTTGCTTCAAATACTACTTAGTGATTAAGCGGAAAGCATACTTAACAACAGTCCAAAGAATGGTTACAGGATCATATTCTTCAACGGAGTACCCCTGAGAAATGATCTTTATCAAATAATGACTATTAATATAGTTCAGCAAGGATTTCATAAGGACCCTTTCACTAATAGCTTCAGCAATAATGATCAAGAATTAAAGGCTCCCCCTAACTATATGCATCATCTCCTTTTTGCAGAGACTTCTCATAAAATGCTTAGATTGTCAAAATTCAGGCCAATGACATATGATGTTGGCTGGAGAGCTCAAGGGACTTTCAGATTGTATTTCCGTCCTTCTCCATACTTGTGTAACTTTCTTCTTTTGCATGGTTCTAGCTTGTGTAAGAGCCCAAGTGAAGTTACAGTCTCGTGCCATATGACCAATGTTATGACACTTGAAGCATTCTACATTGTTCATGAATAAGAATTCATGTTTTCCTCCTACAAAATTGTTTCTTGGAGATTTTTGGGGACTATAATATCTATCTTGATGATATGCTTTACAGTCTTTTGCCATGTGACCAAAGTTTGTACAAGAATAACAATAACCAAAAAATGAACTTTGGTACCTGGGAGATGGAGGTTTCCTTGATGTACTTCTAAAGGCTTTCTACCTTGAGATTCTTTGATGATAACCATTCCCTCTCGCATCTTTGACATCATCTATATTTCTTCTTGGAGCTGGATTTCTTCTTGGAGTAGGATTTCTTCTATTATAGTCTTGATTTTTCTCCTTACCTTTGTTGGAACTAGGAGCATCACCATTTCTTTCTAGCTTCTTCACATTTCTTTTTTTTAAAGCATTTTCATTCTTGTTTAAGGGTTCACCTACATACCTGAGACCTGATATATCAAATGGACATCTATGATAGCTGAGAATCTCATCCAAGGCTTGAGAGCTCTTCAAGATTATGTTCATCCCTTCAACCTTCATCCTGAGGAAGACAATCTCTTCTTCCAATCTTTCACACTCACTATTCTTCTTAGCAAGTTGTTCCTCAGTTTCTTCCTTGATACGAATAGCTTCATCTACTTCTATTTTAAGGGAGATGACATCTGACTTCATTTTCAAGATTTCTTCATTCTTTGCTTGACTGCTCTCCATTTCTTCCTTGATCTTTTCAGCTCCTTGTGCTTGTTTCCTTTCTTCTTGTAGTTGAGACTTGAGAGAGGAGACCTCTACCTTGTACTGACCAATCTCTTCTTCAAGTTGTTTCAAGCTCTTGTGCCTTTGTTCAAGTTGAATTGACAAGGTATCTTGCTACTTCTTTGCTTTATTCAATTGATTTGTCATGGATATGACTTCTTCATGATGCTTTCTTTTTCTGTGATCAAATTCCTTCTTAAGCTTGGCAAGCTCTTCATCCCTTTCTTGTACCTGAAGCTTGATGATCTTGGTCACCATCTATGGCTATCTTCTTAAGTTTCTCATTTTCCTTTTTCAAATTGTTAATCTCTTCCATGGAAGTCATAAGTTGAGTGAGGAGTTCTTCCACAAAATCTTTTTCATTCTCTTCATCTTCTAGGTTTTTTTTAGCCTTGATGTCATCATTCTCATGTTCAGGTTCTATGATGGATTCTGGATTTCCTTCTAGATTTCCATCATCTTCTTGAATGATGGTCATCGTCAACACTCCTTTTAAGTGAAGATCATGAAGTTTGTCCCATATGCCCTTTGTTGATGAATCTTTTCCTAGATTGTTCTTTACAGAATCAGGTAGCCCATTCAAGATGGCCTTTACTGTCATTGCATTGTACTCCTTGGATTCTCTATTCATCCTGCTATCATCAATCACTTATTTCTAAATTTCAATGCCTTGAGTCTGTAGGAAATCCCTCATTCTTGCTTCCCATATATTAAAGTTCTCGTTGAGCCTGGGAGCCTCCTCAAATTGATTGTCTTCTATTTTCATAGTAAAGGGAGACATATCCTTAGGAGGATTAGAGACTTTCTTCCTTGACTTCACCATTTGTGTTCTAAAGATCAACCTTCAAGTTGTTAGGCTTTGAATGAATGTATTGGCTCTGATACCAATTGTTGGAAATACTGGGGGGGAGGGTGAATCAGTATTTCTTTTTCCGACTATTGTTTTACCAGTTAAACAATTTATATTCAGAACACAAGATGAACAACAATAATAAATGTTTTTATTAATATAATCTTTGCAGTAAAATAGATATAATATATAAGTGGTTGCAATCAATTGCCAAGCTCCAACTCGGACTTTGATGAGGCTCCAACCTCTAGAGCACCAACTCTATTTTGCCAAGACACCAATCTTGGACTTAGGAGCACTAACTCCGAAGGACTTCAATCCTTCCATTTCCTGAGACACCAGTCACACAGACTCCAATCCCTCTTACTTCTGAGGCATCAACCCCAAGGACTCCTATTCTTCTTACTTCTGAGGCACCAGCCCCAAGGACTCTAATCCTTCTCACTTCTGAGGCACCAACCCCACGGGTTCCAATCCAATCTTGTCAACGCATGTTTGATAGTAATCTTTTGCTCTTAGAACTCTTCTCTGCTAAGTTTTTTTTATTTATAGCTTCACTGTAATCTCCAAGCTATAGTATCAATCACAACCAGTCTTCTTATCAAGAAGTCTTTACAACTCTTCATATTGCCCACACAGAGTGTCCAATACCCTTCATCCTCTCTTCGACTGTCTACTATCTTGTTGGTCCTTTGGCCCTCTTTCTGTTCTACTGGACCCTCTCGCTGCCACTGTCTCCTCCAACTTGTTTCCACAAAAATGTTCAACAACCTACAACAACGCTCAACTGCATTAACAACCTTTTATTCTCTATTTTTCCCCCTTTTATTTGTTCCCCATGCCTCTGTTTTTTCCCAGTTTCCTCTCTTCGCTGGCCCTTTAGCTTCCTCCTCAGTCTTTATGGTTTCCTTTGTCTCTTC
>APFE030005615.1:28539-74026 GCA_000404065.3 Pinus taeda
CCCCCCCACTAAAACCATTAACCGCCTGCTACCCCCTCTGGAAACCACTTTCCCTCATCCGCTCTATTGCCCCCCACCACTTTTCCTGCACCACTCTCCACCCGCCACATGGCATAGTCGTTGGCATATTAAATGTGTTCCCGTCCAAAATAATTGTTCTCAATTTAATTCTCTTGGGTAACTGTTCAGCCTAACAGTTCCACGCCAATTTCAATGGGATATTCGTCACAACATTTAAAAGCTCCTGCACCTATTGTTCTCATCCCTTTTTCACTTTTGTTTTCTGTTATTGACATTTTTGCATAGCACTCACTCTCAGAGATATTCTGCAACTAAATCAAAACATAAAAAATCGATAGTTGCCTTTCATTTTCACCAGACAGTCTATTATTCTACTGTGCTCGGTAAGCTTCCTCTGCAAATTCATCATGTTCATAGATTTTTACAGTCATGCCTCCTAATACTAAGACTCAAGATAATTCCAGTAATCATTTAATTCCCCCCTTTGTAGATTTAGATCATATACCTTTAGCTGATATGGATTATAGGATAAATGAAGCCCAATGTGACTGTGATTTTCTGGAATTGCATTGTTGGTTAGAATATAAACACATAGACAAAACCGGCGAAATTGGGCTCTAGGAGTCCAACCTCCCCCATTACATTTCCCCTTGGCATTCCAAGCCCCATAATTTACCAAAACATGTCAAGCATGCTATGTCCCTGCCCAAAGAGCCATCATTGCCCCTACAAGTGACATCCTTTTCATAATTATAGCCCAATCCATTGACCAAATGATGATGGCCCCCACTATGAAAAATGTTGCCCCTTTCTCCCTAGAAGCCCTCACCCAGCTTTATCAAAAGCTGGAATTTTCCACCAGAGCCATAATTTTTGAGATTTTCTTGCCAGAGAATGACTAATTACCCAAAAATAATCCTCCATATCCTTCTTCCATTTTCCCTGATCATGCCAAGCAGATTATTTCCATGATATCTTACATTTTAGGCTATTATTCCGATTAGTGGGTAGATAAACCCATTTTAGGATTCCTCTCCATATTTTCCATAGACAACAAGCCCTCCTTGGTGTTCAACTTTAGTCAATTCTTAGCTAATAGTATCCATGAAGAGTTCATAAAATTTCCTATAGAAGAGGTCTTCAATTACACCTCTATTTTTATTTATATGTTCCTCTATTATCAGGCAGACAAATTCAGTTTTGCATTGCAGAAGCTTGATGATGCAAGGAACCAGCAACCAGTAATCTTTTGGACCTCATTGGTCATGAGAGAACAACAATAATTCACCTACAAATAGTTTATTTTATATTTTTTTCATCCAGCCATGAACATTCTAAACAGTGCGGTTCATCCCAGAATCAGTGAGGAAATCAAGAGAATTTTTCATTTATCAGACCAATCAAAGACCGACGATTGGTATTTATACCAAAGTTACACATAAATCAAGGTATATGGTTGTGAATTGGCCCCCTATAAACTCCCCAAATACCTCCCAATGAGGATTTTGTCCCTGGAGTATATCAGGCAGATGCTGAATTCAAATGACATCCACGCTGTAGTGGCCAAGAAGAAGGCACAATTCAGAATAAAGACACAAGTGGGCCCATTTGTGTGCAACACAAGGATATCAGGTGAAGAGGCAGATAGAACGCATAAGGAAATGAAGTTGAGAATGAGATTTACATGGTCTAATGACCCCTGTGGCATTATTTCAAAGCTTAGAGTGGAGAACAAAAACACTCCTTACATTCATACTTCAAGGCTAGACATAGAGTAGTATGCCAATCAGTTGGAGTGGATAGAAAATACCTTGTAGGAAGCTGATGAACATCTTGTTTCTACATCTAGTTTGCATACTCCTATTCCTCAGGAAAAATCAAGCAAAAGACAAAGGGAGGAAGGATCATCATATACAACTGGGAGTGAAGCTAAAGAATTCAGAATCAGTTATAGGAAGAGAGAAAAGGTAATTCCCAAAGTAGAATTGAACAAAGGAGCTAAAGAGCAGGCATCCATCATCATCACATATTCACCACCTACAACTAGCAAATTCATAACATCTCCTACTGAACCTTCACCTTCACAAGGTCATAAGGAAACTGAGTTAGAATCACAGAATGTCCAAACAGAAAAAGAGAAGACAGTTTTTGACAGGTACAAGGAGTTAAATCTCAAGAATGAAATTCTAAAAAATAGCATTTAAAACCAATTCTGGAAGCAGACCTCCAGCTCACAAAGTAGGTTGTTGTCATTCTTTGACACAGAATATGGAAAAATGCATATGGCCTTTCTTGAGGCCCAGATTCCACAGCCAAAATCAACAACAGAATACAAGAGCACGACTTTTGAGTTCAGCAGAAAGGACATACATCCCATTGATCAAATAGAAATGCACAAGAAAACTGGTGAAATGATATCCTCCACTTTGACTAACACTGCTATGTCACTTTCTAAGCTGCAGGATTCTTTTGCAAATGTCTAGTCACAGTTGAAAATGGATAAAGTGTCCTCCATAGCCAAAGATAACAAGATCAAGTCTTTGGAAGAATTGGTGATTAAGATAAGGTATGACCCTAAAGATTTAAATGTTGTTGAGGACATTGTTAAAAAGAATTACCTAGACATTACAGCTTTAAGAAAGCAGCCCAAGCTACCAACCACAAAGGATCCAATGATCAAGGTTATTGAAGAAAGTGAAGAATAGAAAGTAGATATGATGAATATCATAGAGAAGAATATACTTATTAGGTAGATGGAGACAGAGATGGAGAAACTGATCAAGGAGAAAGAAGAAATTCATAGGATGGTCATCGTCCCCCTAGATGTGATACCTATTTCTCAACTTCTAGCAACATGGACAACTACTACAGCCACTTCTTCAACTCAAACTGTGAGTGTCGACCAAGTAACAAAGACACTACAGAACATGTCACTCCAGTCAAAGGAGATTGAGACTTTGCAGGTCCAACTAAAAGCTTTGGAAGCTCAAAAGGCCAAATCTGAAGCTACTTAGGTTATTCAAATGGAGAAATCCCAGAGACTGTTGGAGAAGTTGTAGAAGGTAGAGAGAGACACTTCAATTGGTTATACCTTGGAACAAGCCAAGGAAACTATTTGGATGAATATATTAGACTCTATGAATGAGATTTGGCCTTCTATCCAAATCATATTTGAGCAGAAAGAGCTGATAGAGAAAGCTATAGAAACTATTGTGCATGGAAGAGAAAAGTTGGGAGAAATGCCCACAGAAGCCTCTAACATAATCATGTTCTTGAACTCTAAGTCTAGGTATGAGCTTGAAGAAGTAGGGATCACTGATAGAACTTCCATTATTCTGGAAGTGAACAAAGTCTTGACAAAGAGAAACCTCATTGATTAGTTAGAAGAAAAGTGTGAAACCTTGGAGCTGCAAGTAAACTGGTTCACAAACAGAATTGAAGCATTAATCCAAAAGGGACTGCCCAACATTTATGTTATAAATGACAAATTAATCACTAAGGAAGATTATATCCTGAAGTTGAAAGAAGTGGCTAGAAGCAGCATCAAGTTTAGTGGAATTAAGGGAAGTATGAAAGCAAAAGCGTTTTTGGAAACTATGTCAAACGATTTCCATGTTCAGAATGAGGTTACACACATATTTACGTTGAACCCAATTTTTGCCAAATACATAGAGGTAGATGAAATTTACCACAGGGTAACAAAATTGACAGTACCATATGAAAAGAGATGGGAATAATTGGTTTATTTACTAGATTGAAGGATAATTCAGCAACAGTCAAAACAATTGTCAGCACAACAACCATCATGACAATCAGTTCAGCAGCACATCATTGTTTCGGGTTGACTCGGCAACCGAAACCATCAAAACAGGGCCACCTTTCTTTTCAACAGCCGACTTGGCCTTTTCTTCTACCAAGATTAGATGATATTGTTTGTAATTAAGCTAATAATACATTGTTGGTTTGATAGCGATTTTTGTAAAGGATTTTTATCATTTTCATTATAAATACTTCATTGTTTGAAGTATTAAGGGTTGATTTCCGAATATAATTTCCTTCTGCATATTTTATTTTTCAAGTACTAGAGCATCAATAATACAAGTACCTTTTACAGGATTCATGTGGTGTACTAAATGGTCATGTGTCTCCTTTGTCTATTTGTTTAAACATTGTTTTTCCTTTCTCTGTTATTCTAAATTTCTGAATTATTCAACAGAAACTGTGATAAATAGGATTTGTTACTGAGAGAACCCTATTTTGGTTGTTCATAATTTTAATGTTTTCCACTGAAGTCGGATCAAGGAATTCTTAATTTCTCCTTGGTTTCTACTAAACCTTACATTTTTTCTATTCCACAATTCATTTAATTTCTGAAAATATCCACTTACTTTAACCTAGCTTGTCCTGTGATAACTCCTCTAAAAATTGATGCAAAACTCCAGTTTAGTTTATAGACTCCATAGCCTAATGGAATTATAACGCTCAAACCTTTCAAACAAAAAAAACAAGTACAATCATAGCTAGCCTAAAATTTACATAAAAACAAATCTAAATTAAACAAAGAGACCCCTCTCTGAAGCTAGCAGGGCTAGATCCCAGCTTCCATAGTGGTTTTGATGTTGTCCTATGTGTTTACTCCCTCAACCTCAAAAATAAAGAACGACAACATAACCTTAGGTGATGCTCAATGAAATTTCAATGGAAAAATGAATAAATTTGTGGTGCTTTTGGAATTTAACCAAGCATTTAAACTTCCAAGATGGCTAAATCCAGATTTCAAAAATGATTATGACAAATTTTGAACTCAATCATAAAATGCAGCAATTGTCAGAAGCGCAACGCTATCCTCCTAACTGTTGTACCAATTTGATGTCATGGCAAGTTGTGATTTGACATTCTAACTAACTCAAGTGACCCTACAAATCTATGCCAATGATGGTAAGACATGACACCAAAACCTTACTCATGATTTTTGGTGAAACATGACCCTAGACTCAATTAGCTTGACTTCTTAGGATATTAATGACTATTTTCATGATCCTTCACACTCTTTGACATAATTACATTCAATAATGAAATTTTTATTCTATACTAAGCCCAATAGCTTGATCTCTACAAGCTCATAGAAAGACCTATATACGCTTGCAAAAGCACTTTGAAAGACAAAACTTGTTTTCTGACTACTATAATTATAGGATACTAACACTAGCTTCAATGGGGATAGCATCCTCCCTGCGAGGTGCCAAGAACACCGTAGACCATGTTCCTAACCATTGGTTTGACCCCAACCTCAATTTCACAAATTGTTACCTATTTTTGTTCTGAAACCATTGCAAGTGAAACCAAATTGACAACTTGTTCTTATCCTTAGACTGAACCAAATCCATTCTTCAAACTGAAACCTAAATTGTACATTGAAAACTAAAAAATCTGCAGAAAATTGAAATTAAAAATAATGTTCAAGGTGTTGAGCTTATTCATCACACCTACCTACTCAAAATTACTAGAAACATTTACTAGATTAGGTAATAGAAAAATGCCAGTGTACCCATAAAAGAAAATGGTTATTTGATCGCTTTTTGCTCATATTTTTCTCAGGCAGAAAGAAAATTTTGGGGAATGGCAACTCAAACTCCATCTTGAATCTCTAATTCTTGTACATTTGAGCATAATTAACTCCATTGTTAATTTCAATAAGTAGGAAAAAGAATCTTTAAGAATAGGAATGTTCATTATTTTCATTTCTTGTTGATGGGAAAAAGGAAGAAGACAAGCTTCATGCTCTCATTTCATATCTTCAATTTCACTCCAATCCTCATGATCATTTTCAAATGAAAAAACATAAGTCTTCTTATTATCTTTTTCATCTATATAATAATAATAAAAACTTTGAATGTTATTGAAATGCTTCAAATGAAACAATCACATCATGGACCACAAGAATGTCAACCCTTCACATGATTCAAGAGGCATGAAATCTTTAATTGTTTATTTATTTTCCAAAGGGTCTAAAACAACTTTCTCTTCATTATCCTCTTGTAATTGTGGAGTATAATTGTCATTATTTAGCTCACTTCTTTCATGAATAACGCCTTCATCTTCATTAAAAGTGAGCTCATTGTTTTGAGTTTCTATACATGGAATTTCAGAACTTGGAATTTGGTAAGATTGTCCACGGAATAAAGACCCAAGAAATAAAAGGGTTGATGAAAAATTTGATTGTCTATAATGTTATATCTCTGGTGACTTAACATTTGACAAGACTACTACAAATTTTCTTCAAACTTAGAATATGAATCATAACTTTCTACATCATGATGTTGGTCTACTTCATTTTCAGGCAAGAGAGAAGTTACCATTTCTTCTTGGTGATGAAAATGGTTCTCGTACAAAGATTCCATGATTTATTCATCAATGAACTCTTCATTGCCATAAGAATTTTCTAGATTTTGAATGAAATCCTCAAAATGGTCACAACAATTCTCAACCAATGACAAAGAAGGATGAGATTCTTTGTATTTCTCAAAAAATATTAAATGAAAATATTTAAGGGAATACAAGTTACCAAGTGGCAAACCTTCATACCAAGATCTCACTTTTTCCTCCAAAGTAACCATAAACATCTTCATCATGTTGATTTGGGGTAGCAACGGATGGGATCTAAGCTTAAAATTTTGCAAGGAGGCTTGGGCACATTTATTCCAAAGAACCCAGAAAGCGTTTTGGAAAATTCCACCCAGAGACGATTTTATTAAAATAATTACTATATTTAATGGGGTTCCTAAGTATAAACTTAGAAAAATTAAAATATTAATGGGTATTAATCTAATCATGGGTGAAACTTCTAGAAAAAGACACGGATCAAGCCAAAACGATCTAAGCCTTTGATTATGATTTAATCTAGGCAGTTAGTTTTCCAATAAGAAGATAGAAGAAGGGGCTTGAGGGTTATTTGGAAGACACACTGGTAGATCAAAGAAATCGATTTTCTGAAGTGAGAAGTTCTTAGGAGGAAAAATCGATTGAAGATGTATCTTGCAGCAAAGGGGCAGTGAGAATCTGGAAGAAGGAATTTACGGAGAGTACGAGGCAAAGGGAGAACAGAAAGACATCCAGAGGAAGGATGATGTTTGCCCACACAGTGCTGACACAGAGGCAACGCAGTCCTTGAGGGGAAGTCGAGTTTCATGCTAAGGGAAGTCAAAATTCAGTCATTGTAAGTCGAGGTGTGAGTCTGGGAGGCAGAATATCGATTTTCTCAGCCAATAGAGGATTCGGAAGAGTGGCAACATAATACCTAGGAGGGGTGACGTAGAAACTATCGAGAGTGATGCAGTTATGCGCAGAGACCGCAAGGAGGGTGACACAGAGCCTCCAGTTCAGCAGGATCAGTCATTGATTCTCCAGTGACAGGGTGAGATAATTTCACCAATCTTTTGTTCAGTATTCTCGCTCTATCGGATTTCTAGTTGAGCATCCTATAATTGTTCTCAGATTTTCTCTTGCATAATAATAAAACCCTCAGAGTTGATGCATCGGTTTTCACACATTGGGTTTCTCCGGGCACTATTGTCCAAAAATAATAGTGTCCTATGTGTTTCTATTTTCCTTTCTCAGTTTCTATGTTTCAGGATCATATTTAATTTGGTGTAGGTTGCTTCAGTGACCTAATTCAATGTTTCAAGAAGAAATCTGAAATAAGATTGTAACAATCTAGGTGAAGTAGATTTAGTTGGTTGCAGTAGGATTCCAGAGAATTTTCACATGGTATCAAAGTTGTTGATGTGAAATAGGGAAGAGAAAATCTAGCACTGAAGAAAGGGCCATCTTGCTGCAGCAAGCAACAGTGTGAATCCTTTGAGGGTTTGCACAGTTTTATCCAGGGGGGTTGTATTTTCATGTGTGTCTCTCTAAGTGAGCTGATAGAGAGGTAATACTGTTGGATCGATAATTTTCCAAGGTAGAGGGAGCTACGCAGAGACACACAGAGCTAGAGGGGCACAATTTTCTGTAGGTTGAGTGCTAGGCAGAAAAGCCATCGGAAAGAAGGAAGCAAATCGCATAGTGAGGGAATACCTCCTCAGTGATTTCTTGTCGAGGAAACTAGTGTTTCTCAATTGTTGGGCAGCAGAGGAGCAGCAGACTTACTAGCTCCGTCAGGGAGTGCGTAAGCCAACCTAGGAGCTACGTAGTAGGAAGAAAGAGGGATTTTTCAATTGTTTTCAGAAGATATGGCAACCCGTGGCTTGAGGGATCAAGATAGGTTGGATGGAGCTTCCAACTACGTAATATGGAAGGCTAGAATATCTTTCCTTCTAGATGAGCATGCCCTCAAGATGTATGTTGATAATGTGGTATTTTTCCCTGCAGATGTAGATCCATTGAAGAAGTACATACCTGAGATGGAAAAGGCCAATAGGATGATCCTGGATGGATTCAAGGATCACGTGGTGTGTCACATTGCTAGAAAAGGGACTACTAAGGATATGTGGGATGCTTTGGCCACATTGTATCAGGGATATTCCAAGCAGCGGAAGATGTACTTAGAGAAGAAGTTGAGATTTACTCAGATGCATAAGGGAGAATGTGTGGATCCATTTCTCACGAAACTGAAGGAAACTAGTGATGAGTTGTCTGTTGCGGGGCACACACCTCGGGATTCAGAGTTAGTGAGACTGGCTCTAAATTTTGTCTCGGATGAATGGCAAGTCTTTATCTAGGGAATCCTGGGCAGAGCAGCATTGCCAAATTGGGACGAGATGTGGGCAGCTCTGAAACAAGAAGAGCTAACGAGAGACCTGATCAAGGTAAAACTTGACGAAAGCAATAACAGCAGTGGGTCGAAGCCCAAAGTAGAGGAGAAGGATAATGGAGCCCTTGCATCAAAGGATAGCAAGGGTAATAGAGACGAAAGAAGGATGTCTCCAGGGTGAAAGGTTTCAGATGTGGCGAGATGGGCCACTATGCAACCCAGTGTCCTTTGAAGAAAAAGGACAAGGATGAGAAGCACGATCCTAAGGTTGCAACCGCAAGGATTGAACAGGAGGAGGAGTTCGCCATGACAACCAAGATACCTCCAGGAGGGAGGTGGGCTGATATAAAACTGTAGTTCGATAGACCTATCGTTGGGCAGGATCCAAAGGAGCCCACCTCTTGGATCATCACCTTGCTATAGGTGCCCATGATCATTAGTAGCAGGATTGTGGAGTTTTTAGTTGGTTTCATGGAGTGTTGATTCGACAGATGCAGTAGTTAGTAGCACCAAAACATGAGCAACACATAGCAGAGAGGCAGCGGTGCGTGGAGGCATAGTTCAGAGCTTTAGCAGTGTAGTGGCTTCAGAGGACAGCATAGGACTATCAGCAGTCAAGATTTCAGCACCAAGATGTATCCACTAGATACTTGTCCAATTTTGGGTGTTTTCAGTTGCTTCTCTCAACAACTAAGTTGTAGTACAGATGCAGTGTTAGCAGTGGCAGTGCTAGCAGCATAACAGACGTAGCAATTGAGAGGGAGCTACACTAAAAATGTAGCATTGGCAGTGGCAATGTCAAAGGTAGTAGTACAGTAGTAGAAGCAACGCAATAGTTGGTGGACAGCATGTCAGACATCAGCAGTGCAGAGGATGATGCTTCAAAGTCAAAGCAGTATGCAGTAGCAGTGTATTGTTAGAGCACATTCCTCGCTAAGAGGGAGTGTTTATTTGGGGTAGCATCGGATGTGTTCTAAGCCTCAAATTTTCCAGGGAGGTTTAGGCACATGTATTCCAAAGAACCCAGAAAGTGTTTTGGGAAATTCCACCTAGAGACGATTTTATTAAAATAATTAATATTTTTAATGGGGTTCCTAAGTCTAAACTTAGGAAAATTAAAATATTAATGGGTATTAATCTAATCATAGGTGAAACTTCTAGAAAAATACACTAATCAATCCAAAACAATCTGAGCCTTTAATTATGATTTAATCTAGGTCGTTCGTTGTCCAACAGAAAGATATAAGAAGGGGCTTGAGGGTTATTTGGAAGACACACTGATAAATTAAAGAAATCGATTTTATGAAGTGAGAAGTTCTCAAGGGGGGAATTGATTGAAGAGATTTCTTGCAATAGAGGGCTAGTGATAATCCATAAGAATAAATTTCTAGAGAGTACGAGGTAGAGGGAGAACATAAATACATTCATAGGAAGGTTGACGTTGGCCCACGTAGTGCTGCCATAGAGGCAGTGTGGTCCTTGAGGGGAAGTCAAGTTTCCTGCTAAGGGAAGTCGAAGCTCAGTGGTCGAAATCCGAGGTGTGAGTATGGGAGGTAGAAGATCAATTTTCTCAGCCAGCAGATGATCTGTAAGAGGGGCAACGTAATACCCAGGAGGGGTGTCGTAGAAACTATCGAGAGAGACATAGTTCTGCACAGAGGCCACACAGAGGGTGACACGGAGCCTCCAGTTCAGCAGGATCAGTCACTAATTCTCTAGTGACAAAGTGAGATCATTTCACCAGTCTTTTGTTCAGTATTCTCTCTGTATCAGATTGCTAGTTGAGCATCCTAGAATTGTACTTATATTTTCTCCTACATAATAATAAAACCCTCAGAGTTGCTGCACCAGTTTTCCTACATTGGGTTTTTCCGCGGACTATTGTCCAAAAATAACGGTGTCCTATGTGTTTCAATTTTCCTTGCTCAGTTTTTATGTTTTAGAATCGTATTTAATTTGGTTGAATGTTTCAAGAAGAAATCTGAAATAAGCTTGTAATGTAATTTACAATCTAGGTGAAGTAGATTCAAATGGTTGCAGTAGGATTCCATAGATTGTTAGATCTAGGAATTTTCACACATCAGGTAGTATTCATGAAATTGAACCCTCGGCTTGTGTACATGCATGTGAAATTTGAACAGATGAAGAGAAACCTCATCTCATTTTCCATCTTTAAATATAGGCAGATAATTATGTCAATCTACATGAGGCATGCGATTCAAAAAACCTAGAATGTGATCTCGATTCATGGGAACATACCTTCTAGATTGTCAATTCATATTTGCCTAATGGAGTTGCTAGTAAAACCCTAATTTCTAGATCCTGCTACCAGTGGAGTCTTTAGATCAGGTTGAAACTTGATTGGAGTCCTCAGGTGAATGGTACAGCATTCCTGCGTCTAATCATTGTTCACCATCAGTAATCAAATCTGAAAATTGATGGTTCTTTCTCGAGGAAGATGGAACCTTTCACTCCCCGACAACGTCATGACTATGTTAACACTCTGTAATTTCCTTAGGATGTAAGAAGGAAACCCAAAGGTAACCACAAACCACTTGAAAGTTGGAATTTAGCCTTTCCATCTTCAGAGGGAGCCCTCTGTGAAGCTGGAAGGGCTAAATTCCAAGCTTCCAAGTGGTTTGTGGTTACCTTTGGGTTCCTCTCCTCAGCTTGGAATGTGAAAATTCCTATACTCAAGGAACCCCTACTGCAGTAAAACTAGATTTACTTATCCTACTTGATTTTAATATACATTATCAAGTTATTTTCTGAAAAATATTGAAGTAAATTACTTCTGCAGCCTACATGAAACAAGAAACTAAGCAAAGAACAAGATACATTGGACACCATTATTTTTGGACAAAATAGTCCCCGGAAAAACCCAATGTGGGAAAATCGGTGCAGAAACTCTGAGGGTTTTATATTATTAAGCAGTAGTTCTAAATATAATGTTGGATGACCTCCTAGAAATATAGTTACAGAGAAAAATATAATGGCAGAAAACTGAGTGAGATTACCTCACTTAACCCGGCAATATTCAGCTGATCCGGCAGTAGAACTGGATAACCCCGGCTATCTTTATGTTGGCCGTATGTAGGCTATGTGTCAACCATACAGGCTCTATGTCATCCCTACGTTGTCTCTTCTACCTCCTAGATATTTTGTGTCAACCTCTCCCAGCTATTCCCGTAGTTCCGGACTTTTGCGTGAAGGGCAGCTTCTCCTTTGCATTGGCTCTCCCTAGTTCAACATCAAGCTTGCGTGGGCCTAGACTGGCACAGCGTCATTCCCTCTAGGTATTGTGTTGCCTCCACTAGTGGATCTCCGCCTCTCTGCCTAGTATTCCTAAACTATCCATGCCCCTCTACTACAGATTAATGATGACTTAGTTCGAATTTCTCCACTTCCTAGCCCTAGAAATTTCAAACTCTAAATCAATATGTTCTCTCGGTGTGTTTTCGGTGTGTTTTTAAATGAACCCCAACCCTACTTCTTATACTTTTCTCGTTGAGACTTCAACAGTCGAGATTAAGTCTCTAATCAATGACTAAGATTAAAAACTTAGCTTGATCCACTTTCTAGAACATTCTCACCCATATTTTGATTAATACCCATTAATATTTTAATTTTCCTAATTTTAGACTTAGGAACCCGATTAAAAATATTAATTATTTTAATAAAATATAATCTAGGTGGAATTTCACCAAATGGTTTCTGATTTTTTTAGAACTCATGTGCCTTGGCCTCTCCACCAATTTTCATGGCTAGAACACATCTAATGCTACCAAAAAATAACACTCTCTTAGTGAGGAATGTGCTTTAGCAACAATGTCCAACTACATGCTTCTTTGTCTCTGAATCGTCTCCTTTCTGCACTGTTGTTGTCGCCAAGACTGTGTTTTTTTTGTTGCTACTATACTACTGCCCATGACACTGCTACTGCATTGCTTCATCTGTATTACATCCCCCTCTGCATCTGTTGCTAACACTACCACTATTAGTTATGCACTGTCTCATTTTCCAATTGTTGTTTCTCAACAACAGAAAAGCATCCCAAATTTCTGAACTATCTGTGTTCAGCATAATACCATGTGAATGTTTGAATCTGACTGCTACTAGTCTCCGACCCTTTGAATCTTCTGCATTGTTGTTGACTTCTGCATTGTACCATTTGCACTGCTAGCAACCTTGCTCTGCGCTAATTAGTCTCTGGTTTCAGGCTACTACATCTGTCTCTCCAACCAACCCACTGCATCATCTGACACTAAGTCCATCTCGCTACTGCTAAATCTCAGGCTCACGTAGAAAGGAATTGATCGAAGGGGTGGGTTCATCAAGAATCTTTCCCACATGTAATCCTCCCGACTACAATTCTATACCACCCCATTTCCCTCCTAGATATGCGTGGGCACTCATGGAAAACTCATCTTCGTCAATATTTGTTGGATAAGCCTTAGGATCATGTTTCTCATCCTTATCCTTTTGCTTCCAAGGACACTGGGATGCAAAGTGGCCCATCTCACCACCTCTGAAACATTTCACCTTCGAAATGTCCTTTTTCCACTTCTACTTATGTTGTCCCTTTGATGCTAGAGCTACGTTCTACTCATCCTCCTTGGTCTTCATGCCACTCCCACTGTTTCCATTGAGGTTGACCTTAACCATATCCCTCCTTCATTCTTCTTGTTGAAGGACTGCCCACATCTCCTCCCATGAAGGTATTCATTCCTTGCTCAATATACTTTGGGCGAAGAATTTCCATTCATCTGAGACTCCATTCAGGGTCTCTGGTACTAGAGAATGAGGAGTAGCGCAGCAGCAAACTAGTCTCTGGTGTCCTTAAGACATTGAAGATAGGAGTTAACCCCTTCTCCCTTCTGCATCAATGTTCGCTGAACTTTTGTTCTAAGTACATCTTCCACTATTCAGAAGAACCTTCATATAGTGAAGACAAATCTTCCCACATTAATCGGGATGTATCTTTGCCCTGCAAGTGTGAGACCAAATGATCTCGGTCTCCATCGAGTATGAACCTCTTTGCCTTTCCCTACTCGTCCTTGCACTTCTTATTCTTATCATTGTTTGTGAGAACATCCACAACACTCTTGACGTAAGCTTCGAGACCATACTCCTCCAGAACAACTAAGATTCTAGTTTTCCATATGATATAGTTGGAATCTCCTTCCAATCTGCCCTGATCTCTAAGCCTATGTGATTCCATCTCACCCAAAATGTCGAATTAACTCCTCTAATCACTGCACAGCACTGGTCTCCTACCCAATAAGTGAAAAATTCGAACTTTTGGCGAGAAAAATCCTTTGAGGAGAAAATTCCCTTTTTATGTGCCTTCGCTCTTTTCTGAGGGACTTTTGCCTCGACAGAAGTTGCACCCTTCAAGCATTTCACTGAGGCTTTGCATCACTCCCTCTGCCTCTGCAAGCTCACAAACTGGAAATTGTACCTCTCCATCGACTCTCTTAGAGAGAGATTTCCTCAGAATCTTTACTTTCCCGGCAAGGACTGCAAAATCCCTTCAAGAGGATTCGAATTGTTTCCAAATACAGCTATTGGCTTCTCTACTCAGCGCTTGATCTTCTCTTCCAGTTTCAAAATCAATGCTCCAATACCATGTGAAAATTCCTATACTCAAGGAACCCCTACTGTAGCAAACTTGAATTTACTTCTCCTACTTGATTTTCATATACATTATCAAGTTATTTTCTGGAAAATATTGAAATAAATTACATCTGCAGTCTACATGAAATTAATTTGATTACATAAAACAAGAAATTGAGCAAAGAACAAGATACATAGGGTACCATTATTTTTGGACAAAATAGTTGCTAGAAAAACCCAATGCGGGAAAACCGGTGCAACATCTCTGAGGGTTTTATATTATTAAGCAGTAATTTTGAATAGAATGTTAGATGCCCTCCCAACAATCCAGTTACAGAGAAAAATGTAATGGTGGAAAACTAAGTGAGATTACCTCACTTCACCCAGCAGTTTCCGGCTAATTCAACAGCAGAACTGGCTAACTCGGGCTATCCCTGCATTGGCCCTGCGTAGGCCTTGTGTCAGCCTTACAAGCTTTGTGTCAGCCCTGCACTGTCTCTTTTGCCTCCTAGAACTTTTGTGTCAACCTCTCCTAGCTATTTCGGTAGCTCCCCGGCGGTTCCATATTTTTGCATGAAGGGCAGCTTCTCCTATATGCTGGCTCTCCCCGGTTCAGTGTGAAGCCTACGTGGGCCCAGACTGGCCCAGCATCAGTCCCTGTGGGTGTTGCCCTGCCTCCACTAGTGGTTCTCTACCTCTCTACCCATTATTCCCAAACTATCCCTACCCCTCTACAACAAAATGATCACTTAATTTGAATTTATCAACTTCCTAGCCCCAGAAATTTCGAACTCTAGATCAATTCATTCTCTTGGTGTGTTTTGAATGAACCCCAAGCCTCCTTCTTATACTTTTCTCGCTGATACTTCCACGACCGAGATTAAATCTCTAATTAATGGCTAACATTAAAAACTTGACTTGATCTGCTTTCTAGAACATTCTCTCATATTTTGATTAATACCCATTAATACTTTAATTTCCTAAGTTTAGACTTAGGAACCCCATTAAAAATATTAATTATTTTAATAAAATACAATCCCAATCGAATTTCACCAAACGGTTTCTGGGTTATTTAGAACTCATTTTTCTTAGCCTCTCCAACAATTTTCATGGCTAGAGCATATATGATGTTACCAAAACCTAACATGGAGGAATTACAAAGAGCTAACAAGAGGTACTAAAATTTGTTGCTTTCAGTGGTAGTATGCATTGATGTTAGCATGGATAGCTGCGAGATAGTATCAGAAATATCTTTGGAGAATTGTTTGAGCATATGTTGGACATGATTATGATATGGGATCCGACATGCACAAAACCATATGTTTCATGAAAGGTTGTAGCACATTGAGATGATATATCACTATATTTGAGGCATGGCGTAGAAATGAGCAATGAGACTCCATCACATTTTGATTGATGAGAATGTAGACAATTGGATCCTTGCGTTGCAGTATGAAAGTTTGTGGTTGACCCAATGTTCTCTAAGTGTCATGCACTATGGCCAGGACTAATAGCCATAGGCTTAGTGAAGACACTAATGAGAGGAAGGGGTCCCGAGATGATTGAAAACACTGAGCATATCTCTTCCCCCTTGTTTAGATCCCAAGGTGAGGAATGGAGTAGCAAAGGCTTGTGGGGTTGAGGGAACTTCGAACAATAGGATAGCGTTTGATCCTTACCCTTGTGGTAAGTTCATCGCCTATTGTCATTGTAGGATATGTGTGTGATCCTTGGCATTTATGACAAGTGGGTATCTCCCCCTACCATCAATTTTGAGACTTGGAGAGTATACCCTAGTTAGTATCCTCCCCAAAAGTTGGGCTTGTTGGGATTATTCCTCCTCATATGGCCAATGGATTGAGGTGACTTGAGATAGGGTGTGATCCTTACCTTGCTGGTAAGTTGATCTCATTCATGTCATGGGATGTAGGTGTTCTACCACTTGACTCTTGATGGTCTAGATGGAGGATCAACAGAAAATAAGACAGAGTGTGATCCTTAAGTCGATCTCACCTATTGTCATTAGACAATAGGATAGAGTGTGATCCTTAATTCGATCTCACCTATTGTCACAGGTCAATAGGATAGAGCGTGATCATTTCCTTTGTGGTAATAAGATCTTGTCTATTGTCCTTGGATATAGGGTGGTATCCATAGCTCCCCTATGGTTATTATTCTCCTTTGGATAAAGACATCAATGTTCAGTTGATGATCAAAGGAATAAAGTTGATATGAGATGTAATGAGAGGGTTGTCTTATTGATATAGTTATGATAAAAGTCATGAGATTTGACTTGGATACTAGTAGTATTTAAGGATTGATATCCCATACCTTTGATTGTGCATTATTCTTCTTCTATGAAACAAGATGAGATGCAATAATGATGTGGTTGCTTTCCTTCTCATATTGAGACATGTCATCCCATATGAGACCTAATGAAGCAGATGTGTATATCTAAGATGAGATTTCTGATACAGATGGAAATTCCTCCCCAACTGAGAGGGAGTGTTGAAATTTGGGAAATAATGGGATGCATTTCCCCATAGCCTAGAATAAAAATCCCAAAAGTTGAATTAAATTAGACGAAGGAAATTTTTATTATAAATTATTGAGGCACACATTAGGGAAGAAATTATGAAAAGTAATATTTGATATTATGAGTGATTTTGAATTTGTGTATTTTATTTTTCCCTCCAAATATTATCAATCAACTTAACCTTTTAAGGCACCTCTTCCTCTAACAAATTGTATATAAAATAAATCCTTGTGACTCATTTGAGAGGCAATTAAATCCTAATTCTCTATAGTTCCTATAACCTGCCTAAGGCTTGTTCCAATACAATTATGCATTATTTTGTCTATGGTTCGATTGATTATTTCATGAGGTTCTCATTTGTTGTGGGTTTTGTATGGCTCGCGTATGTTCCTGATTCTAGTGCTATTTGCGGCTTATATTAATACTATTAGGTTTTGATACACATTCAATGTAATTCTCATATGCTATAGACTCACTCTCATTACAGTGGCATGGACATGCTATGGTTCTTTGCTTATGATATGGATATCTAAGACTCGTTGTCATTACAGTGGCATGGACATGCTATGGTTCTCAATGATATTTATGCTGCTTGATCTTTCAACGACTCACCTAATTTGGTGGTTTGTATTAATTTGTCCAATGATTCAAATCCAAGACTTGTATTCCTACGTATGTCTTGATTTATGTATGGCTCGTATACTCTGTCTTGTATATTGCATTCTTCTCTAAAGACCGCATGACTCTATAGACCGTTGGGCTCACAACTTAACATTGGTATCAATCCCTATCACGCCACACTTACAATAGGATCTCGTTCACTATGATCTCATTTTTTTTGTCATGTTTGGGATTAGAATTATAATGAAGTGATTCACAATTCTATTTGCAACATTACAGTGGTGACATCAGAAAGAGGCATTTATATATCTCTAATCACTCTATTGTGGTATCTCTATGGTATTGTGGTATATGTACTATGAATGTATATTATCCTCTGACATACTAATTACAGTGATGTATTTTATACTTTGTGGCTTACTTGTTATAGTAGCATTACCTAAAATCGGTGGCTCACTTGGGTAGTGTCTAAGTATCGAATTATAGTGATATAGATCTCTTAACAATTGTAATCTTGAGCCATATGCATGTAACTATGATGATAGTGATCTTAGTGAAGTCAAGTGATATTTTTTATGGCAATGACCCTCTCTTAAAAGACAGTGATGATGCATATGATTGTATACTTCACATTAATTGTGTAAAAATGAGACAAACTATATTATGGTGACAATAATATTATGACAATGTCCATGCTCTCATGATAACAGTATCCATGATATTTGATGGCAATGATCCTTCATGACAACACACCAGTGACTTTGATGACAATATGACAGAATATTTAATTGGCAGTGACCCTATTTGTTATAACATTGAAGTTTAGAATGACCTTGTTGGACTGAACATGATATGATAGTAGCTCCCTTGGAATTGTCTCATTCAGTTCACAAATGAAGTTGTGAATTAACTTTGACTAGCCCTAAAAAGGCCTAATGTAAATATGTCTCTCACTCTGGATGTAATTTGTATCTCAGTTGAACAATTGATGAATATTTAATAGAAGAATAAAAAATCAATTCCAGGTTTCCCCCTTGTGGGGTTTTTCCCTAGTCTCTGACCAAATCACGGTGTCTCTATTGTGCATGGTTTTGTTCTATTGTTCCTTTCCATTCCACTGCATTGTTTGTGTTATTGGTATTTCTACATAATTTTTAAAGATGTTATGATGTTATGGAGTGAATGCAATATGTAAATGATGAAAAATTTTAGATGCAATTATCTAAAGCAAAGAACAATCAATCCCCATGAAAATTAACAATAAGCATCGCAGCCTCATAATAAAAATTGACTAAAAATCTTATTAAATTAAACTTAAAACACTTTAATCTTGATGATGAAACTCTATTTGTCAAGAAAGTTGGAAAATTTGTTGTCTATTTTTTGGTGTGTGTAGATGATCTATTGATAATGTGGAGCAATGAAAACTATATTTCATCCATAAAGAAAGATTTGAAGAAGGGTTTTGACATGATATGTTTGGAACACCTTCACTACTACTTGGGCATTGAAGTGACCTAACATTTAAGGTATGTATTTCTTTGTAAAAAGAAGTATAATTGAAAAATCGTTGAACAAGTTTGGCATGGTTGAATGCAATCCTTTGTCCACTCCAATGGAACAAAATCTAAAAATCACATCTAAAAAAGGAAATGAATTTGAGGATGAAACTAAGCATAGACATCTTGTGGGAAGTCTTGTCTATCTCACCACTACCAAACTACATATTTCATTTATTGTTGGAACCCTTTCTAGTTTTATGCAAAAGCCTTGTGAATGACATTGGTTTGACACAAAAAGAGATATGAAGTACTTGAAAGGAACTCAAGACTTTAGACTCAAATATTAACAAGTGAATGACTTCAACTTGAATAGATATTTTGATTCAGAAATTAATAGAGATAAGGAAAATGGAGTGTATACTTCAAGATACATTATGAGTCTTGCACCATGATACAGCTCCTAGAGGTCATGCAAACATTAGGCTCCAATAGATTCCACAACAAAGGAAGAACATGTGGAAAATGCAAAAGCAACCAAGGAGATTGTGTGGCTCAAGAAAATTATTAATGATTTGCATTAGAAACAAGTGAAGTCCACTCCCCTTATAACTGACAATACTTATGCAATTAGGTTGCCCAAGAATCCCAATTTCCATGATTAAACCAAACATATAAATAAAAAGTATCATTTGATTTGATATCTTGTAGGGGGAAAAGACTATTCATCTATGACATTGTTCCACAAATGAGAAAATTGTAGACATATTCACCAAAACACATGGAAATAAAATTTTGAAAGGTTCAAAATGATGCTTGGACTCATAAACACCCCTTCAGATTAAGGACAATGAGTGGGAACCCCGGGGGTGATTAGACACCTAATCCATGTGGATTAGGTGAATAATTATGTATATGTAAATAAATGAAAATGAACAGTTAGAATAGGAAGTGGCTTTAGAAAATGAATCTCAAAGGTCACACCACCATGTTATATAATTATGTTCACATTAATGCAAGGCATCAATTTCGGGAGTTATTTTTCTTGTCCTGACAATTCCTAAATTAAAGAAATCTGTATTTTTTCTAAAACAAGCACCCATTGCATGGTATTAACTTATTGATAGTCTTTATTTGTGATGGTTACAAACAATGTGAATTTGACCATAAAATATATGTAAATAATGATAATAGTAGTTTTTAATTAGTTTTCCTTTATGTTGATGATTTGATTATCATTGGTAGTTACCAAGATTCTATTTTTTATTAAAGAATTGAAGGATACATTTGAAATTATCAACTTAAGTCTATTGAATTTCTTTTTAGGCATCCATGTCTTACAAATGGATAATTTTATCTTCATTTCTCAACCCAAATATGCACTTGATTTGTTGAAAAGGTTTAATATAGACCATTCTATGTGTTGCAAAACATTGTTTCAATGGGGATTTGAATTCACTATGTTATTTCCTAAAATTTTATGCTACTTTATACATGCAACTTGTTGGGAGTCTAATCTATTTAATTTGCATTCGCACTGATATTTTATTTGTTATTAATTTGTTTTCTAAGTCAATGTAGAATATAGGGAAATGTAGTTCAAATAACTCAAGAGGATTTTTCATTATTTGAAGTAAACATATCAATTGGGAATTAAATATTGCATCAACAAAACTTTATAGTTGATCAAGTATATTAACTCACTCTAGGTTGTTGATCTAGTTGATTGTAATTCAATCTGGTTATGTATTGAACCTTTCATCATGATTTATTGTGTGGTCATTTAGAAGCAACAGGTTGTTTCACCATCACCCTCAAAGGCAAATATTGATATTTAGTGAATCCAAGGACAAAGTTATGTGAAATAACAATCTAATGGTAGAGATTGGCATTCCTTGCACATAATTTACTATAGTGTATTGTGATAATCAAAGTATAATTCAAGTGGCTAATAACCTTGTTGCACATAATTTACTATAGTGTATTGTGATAATCAAAGTATGATTCAACTCGCTAATAACCTTGTTGCACATAATAAGATGAAGTATGCAAGACTTCATGAACATTATGTTAGAAAATCGGTACTAGAGAATGTGATATGTATTTTTTACTACAATGTAGATGATCATATTACATATGTATTTACAGTTTAATGAAAGAAGCCAAGTTTTTGAAAATTCAATCAATGCTTAGATTCCATCATTAAGGTGTTCTCTCAAAAAGGGATGTTGATATAATGAAACTTTCTAATCTTATAATTATGTTGAATGAAGGATGTTATGATGTGATGATAATGGGAAATGTGCCAACCCAACTTCCAAATTTGGTTCAATGACTAATGAACCTTAGTCACTAGGCCAAGTAGACTAACAAACTAAAGTGTTCCTAACCAAGTCAAAGGGACAACCCTAAGAAGATAATTCCATAAGTGCTTGAGTAAATTTTTATAATTATAACCAATTGGAACTACCATGGGTATTCATCTTTGACCCAGTAAATAAAATCTCAAGTATAAATAGATGAGCTCATAGGCAAGCATGTATGTTGAAATATAAGAAGAAATGTGTTTATGTATACAACATCTATGGGTTGGATGGTCACTAGCAACGTTTAATTGGTGTCTTTAAGCACCACTTGTTCTTACTCATGTAGTATTGTTCTCTATGAATGTTTTAATAATGTTGCAATTACTGGTTATTATTCACCTATCTGAAAAGATTATTTGTCTTCTGCAATTTATATGTAAAAAATATTGAATAAAACACCATAGCAACTTCACAAAAATTAAATCATAGGCACTAAGAAAATATTTCACATGCATAAACTAATAAACACCAATATTTTTGGACAAATGTCCCTGGGAAAAACCTGAAGGGAAAACCAATGCAACAAATGAGGATTTTTATTATTCTTCTTCAACAAAATTTGTGATCGAAATTTGTAGCTACTTGTCATAAACTAGCAAAGCTCCAGTAATTAATTTTCTCTAGCTACCAACATATAAAAACGCCTAGAATTAACTTGACCTCCCTCTGCAAGATAACTCGACCCTCCTAAGATAATTCAACATCCCTTTGCAAGTGTGTATGGCCTCACACATATGGCCATAGCTGAAGGAAATTTGGCCTCACAGCCTCTGGAAAACTCATCATCCTCCGTAAACAAAACTCGGCCTAACCTCTTGGAATTCCTTGGAAGAAATTGTGCTAAAAAAATTCCTCTTTCTCCCACATGTGTAAATACAAACTTGGCCTCTAGAAACCCTTGCACACCAGAAAAATATCAGCCTCCTATAGACAAATCAAACTAAAAAATTTCTCCCTCTCTATGTTATAAATTGGAAGGAACTGATGAAAAAATTCTCTCCAAAAATATTCTAATCAATCATTATTGATTCTTTGCTTCTTGGGGTCCTCCACACTATCACTACACCCTTTCTCTCACTACAAATCTGTGTCTTGAATGTGATCTCCAAATGCCCATCGATTTCCTCTTATAATCTCTTTTTGAGAAACAAACGATCATGACATAATCTCAATCAATGGGTATTAACCCCATCCAATCACTTTTCTAGAATTCACTAGAGGAAAATTGACTTACCTTAATTAATCCCGATTAATTAAGCCATTTCCCTAATTTAGACTTCGGAAAATTAATAAACTGGCTAATTAATTCTAATGAAGGCAATGTTCCTTAGAAGCGTTTTCTGGGTATTGGAGAAGATCAATCCCTTTTGTGTCTCTAGCCTCATTGACACCTCCTGATATTAGAACACTTTTCCAAGCTACATAAAGTAACACTCCCTCTTCATGAGGAAGGTGTTCTGCATAATACCGAATTGTCTCTAAATAAGATGAACCTCACCTTCCCTAATGCCTTCGTCAAAATGTTTTCTACCTGCTCATTTGTAGGTATATATTGTAGCTAAGTAATCTTGTGTTGTACACAATCCTTGATTAAATGGTACTAATGTCTATATGCTTGTGCTTTTCATGAAAGTATGGATTCTCAAATAACTTGATGCAACTCTGATTGTTGCAGTGTATCATTGTCATCTCTATCCTCTAAACAAACAAGGCTACTAGCAACTTCCCTTGAAAAAACCTAGTGCCATGGACTTTTGCTTCCAAATTTATGAAGAAACAACTTTTGATCCCATGTTGAAGTAGCACCATGAAGTGCTATTCTAATCCATTTTATTACATGCCTAGTCTGTGTCAGTATAGCCCACCAACCTAATACCATCCCCTTGATAATATGTGATTCCATACTCGATAGTACCATGTAAATACCTCAGTACATGTCTTGTCACTATCCAATGCACTCTCTTTGATTCCACCATGAAATGACTGAGAGATTTTATTACATAGGATATATATGGATTGGTGTTGACCAAATACATGAGATAGACAATAACTTCCTATATAAGGTTGGGTCCACATCCTTCTCCCTGGATGTGTCTACCTTCCTCCAATTCTCGATTATAGGTGTGGTCATGGCTTTGAATCCTCCATCCTGGACCTACTTAGGATCTCAATGTAGTGTTTCCATTTTCCAAGGAAAATATCCCCATCTTTTGCCACACCTTTGTACCTAGAAAGTAGTGCATAAGCCCCAAGTATTACATCTCTAACTCTGCTACAAGAACCCTCTTGTACTCCTCTATGAGCCCCAGTGTACCTGTTATAAACAAGAAATCCACATATAGAACAAGAATGAGAACCTCATCCCCAGCCATCAAGTAGTAGATTTTTTCATCTGCCTCAATCTTCACGAATCCCATGCCCTGCAAGTATCTTTCAATGCACTCACACCACACCCTAGTAGCATGCTTGAGCCCGTACAATGCTCTCTTCAACCTACACACGTGGGTCTCTCTGTTGTATGCTACAAATCCCTCAAGTTGTTCTATGTATACCTCCTCTCCAACTCACCATTAAGGAATGTTGTCTTGACATCCATGTAATGTATTTTCCATCCCATATGTGTTGCTAAAGATAGCATGCCTCATATAGAAGTATACCTGGTCACAGGAATGAATGTCTCCTCATAGTCTATTCCCTCATTCTGAGAGAACCCCTTGGTTGTGAACCTCAGCTTCTGTTTTTCAATGCTTCCATCTGCATCATGCTTGATCTTAATGATCCAACCACCTCTTTGTTTTTCAGCCTAGGCACAACCTCCCACAGATCGTTATGAATGATTGAGGTGTACTCCTCAACCATTGCATCCCACCACACATTCTATTGTGTAGCCTCTTGATAGTTAAAAGGATCAATATATCCTAACTAATTGACCAATTCCATGCAGGTATTGTACCTTTATAGTTGTCTTTACTACCTACTTCCCATCATAGGAGGTCCCACAAACTCCTAAGCATCCTTGAGTGTTTGTTGAACCTCACAGTTCCCACTGCTAATTATAGATGATGGAATATCCACCTCTATGTCCTCCTGACGCATCTCTCTGATCTACTACATATTTTTCTCCATACTTTATGAACTCTCAAGGAATCCTACACCTAAGCCTGTTCTCATGCTGGTAATTATACTCTTTCCTTGTTTTCCCTTATCCTACTGATCAACTCCAGTAACTTCTGTTGGATGCTCACTCTGATTATCTTCCATCGGAAAATATTTGGACCTTCTGTGTGTCTTATCCTCCATGAACATGACATCTTTTCTAACTATAATTTTAATGTCCCAAATTAAATAAATTTGGAACAACTTGAATTTTCAACTCAGAGAAAAAAATATGTAAAATAAAATAAAATTAAAATAATAAATAAAAATAAATAAAATAAAATAAATAAAAATAAAATAAATAAATATAAAAAATAATAATAATAATAATAATAATAATAATAAAATATAAATAAATAAATAAACAAAAACAAAAAACAGAAAAACAAAAAAGACCAAAAACAAAAACAAAAACAAAAAACGAGAAAAGACTCAAAAACAAAAACAAAAAAAAACAAAAACAAAAAAACAAAAAAAACTGCAGATAAAAATTTCATTCACAAATAGAAGATTTCCATGTATAAATTAAACAAATAGATCATGCAATCCCATAACATAATGATAATGAAAATACTCAACTTTAGTATATTAAAAGAACTAGGGTTTATGTTCACATATAACCCATATAGCCTAGATAAAATGGCCTCAAACGGATCTACAATAATGTCGCAATTGGTCTCCAAAAACAATTGAAAGACAATACGCAGCAACCTGTGAACCCTGAATGGATACACCAAGGGAAGAGATGGGTGCTCGGCCACTCTCATTGAACCACCTGAGGGTTTCCATCTTAGGGCTATTGCTGAAGTAGAGAACCACATTCTCAAACCTCTCCTAAAAACAATACTCAGATCCCAGATGTTTCCAAATGATCTCCTCCTCCCCTTTTATAGATTTGATGGACAGACCTCCAAGCCTCTAGAAGCATCTTATTTTATTATTTTATTATTATTCTAGAAGCTCCTCCATTGACTTTATCTTAAGTGACCTTTAATTTTACTTTATTTCACTTAAGTCACTTTTGGCCCTTTTTCTCCAATTAATTATTTTTCCTTAATTAAATTACTAATTAAGTCCTTTTTAACTAAGGAAAATGGAAAATCGCCCACCATACTCTCTTCGGCCACTAGAAGTCTCTACTCAACATCCCATCCTATAGATATTCTCCTTCTAGTTCCAACGAGCTATTACACTAAGGTGTTCCATCAATTAATCTCCTCGAATTGCCACCTCGAGCATAATTATTTAAGTTATGCCCAATAATAATGTTGATTTCTAAAAGTTGTCGAAATAAGATGGAACGAAAGGAAAATTGTGCGGATGATGGAATATGCCAAGCGAATGCCATCAAATCCCATAAAAAACTCCTCAAAACTCCATCGGGACCCCTGATGACATAAACTTTCTCCACTGACCCGACCATCTCCTGCCCTGGAAATCCACCTTGCTTGTACTATGAAGAAGAATTAAAAATGGGGACATGATAGTCCTCCCGCACCAAGATTGCTTGCCCTCAAGAAATCCAAATATATGTACCAATCTAGTGGCCCAATGCAACTAAGACCCAATGCCTAGATCCCATACAAACCATTGGTCCACGTCACACCTCCAAGCTATCGAAACATAACTGGATCCTCCAAAACATGGATCCCATGTCCATCTCTAACTCAACCTACTACTAGTAAATCCACCTAGATCCCAATGCCACCAAGAAGGAGTTCTCCATGGATCCAATTGTGCTATAGCTTCAGTTGTGAATGTTGTCCTACCAACTACATACCATCTGATCACTTCCCTCCAATCCAACCTTAGGCATAGGCCAAGTTCATCACCACTCTTCTGATGCAAGGAAAATGCTTTGAAAACACTGGTGAATTGTCGATCCACCTCCCACTACTCACTGAAACATATAGTAAACTCCTCATCTAAGTGCTCGTGTTGTATTGTGCCCCAAGCTAAGGTTGATACTCCATCAAAAGGATGCCAAATCATGATCCCTGACCAATCTAAGTCATGTCTTTGGTGTAAGGATCAAATCTACTACATTGATGGTGGTCCATGTTGAACTCATGCTTCTCTCACAGGGGCTTCACTCAATGAAACTCTAACATATCACGTGTGTTCGTGGCATATTAAACAATACCTTTAATTTGACTACATATTGGAAAATACCTCTAAAAGTCACACTATTTAACCCCCTACCAATATGAACCCAATACACCTTCACAATTTTAAAAATCCCTACTTTCACTAGATATTGTAGGTTTCCATTTTTCCATTATAATTTTTTATACCCCTTTATCTTTTTTCGTTAACTTTGAGCTACATTTTTAATACCTGTCAATAATAAAACCTTTTACCCCTTGTTATATGCTCAATATATTGTGTCATTTTTTACTCAATATATATCCCCCAATATGAACCCACATGGTATTATATTGCTCCCCCATTAAAACCCTCGTGGCTTCTCTACCTAGTTGGACAAACCTATCCATTGAGAAAATCATGTCCGTGATGGGTACAAGTAGCCAAACTATGATGCAATCCCCTTCTATGTACTCCTGAAGAGGGCTACTGCCTCAAAATGCTACAGCTTGGCTAGCTACCACTACACTTGTTTACACCTCATCAATGGGTAGAACCAAGGATGGATGCACTGCCATCTCCCTCACCTGATAGGAAACTCCACACTCCTCCAGTCCACCAACCTCCTGCCAAACTGTCCTATTAGACTCTAGCATCTCATGAGCACAAGTTTCAGTGAATAATGTCACACGGCTAGCTATCTGCACATATGTCTGCTCCTCATCAATGTTTGACCCCAAGGGTGGCTGCTTATCCTCCATCATCATGGGTGCCATGTGAACCTCCAACTGGCTCTCCCAAAAAGGTTCATCATGCATACTGTGCGCTTCATCCTCCTCATCTGACTCATGCTCCATAATATGTTGCTCACGCTGACTCATCATTGGTGACACACTACCCATGGACTGATCATCATATGAATCTACCCCGATGTCAATGACTCTACATGACTCATGCTCCTCCATGTTCTCCCTATGTTGAATCACTAGTCGCGCATCTTCTCCCTGGTCTCTTTCCCTCATGGGAACAATCATCTCTTCCTCACACTCCTCTACCACACATGGATGTATATATGGGCTACTGTCATCAACTCCACATGATTTCTTGTACTCCTCTAAGTATCATCATATGAACCCATGGACTTGTCTCACGAAGAGTCCTCATCCTGACAGGCATAAGGAATATATCCCTGCTCTACCGATGTCATTTCCTCAGTGCCACTCAAGCATGAGTGGTCAGGTCCCCAAGGTCCTTTGCAGATGAAGAAAATTCCCCTCCTCCTCATCTCATTCTTGTTGTATGAGCCCCCAAACCTGATTTTTTCCTCCCTAGCCAATTGTCTCCTAAACAGCCCAATGTTCTGCTCCACCAACCTCTCGGCTAGATCATAAGCAGCAGGTGAGACCAAATTCTCTCTTCTCCAAACAAACAACAATCAAGACTACAACTCCCGACAGATGGCATCATGACCTCTCATACATGAGGATGATATGGACTGCATGTGTTCTATGATTTCGTTAAGATAATGTTTCCTAATGTTGAAGAAGAATTGGAACATCTGCAAGATCAAACCATCACACTCTAGATCAAACATGACTTCATAATTCATAGTCATAGTTGTAACTTCTAAAATCTCTAACTTCTTCCCAAATGTAGGACCCGCATTGTTGTCTAAGTCCTGAAAAGTATCCACTATCATCTTGAAAACTCTCCTCATAACATCATCATTATAAGGAGTTGTAGGGGCGATTAGTCTCATGATTTTACTGAGACAAGATCCAACTGGAAGTCTAACATCTTCACAAGGTTCCTCTAAGAACTTGGATTGTATGAGATAAAACATAGTTGGACTTAGAACCCAAATTATTTTCTTCCCTTCTAACTGAATCAATTTGGAAAGGAAGGCATCTAGCTCATCAAGTTTGAAGAGAATTTTCCATGTGACCCTCATGTGCTTTAAATCTATTCCAAGAGAAAAAATCTTATGTCTTATTTCCTACCCCTTCTACACTCCTTTGGTTGCTCTCTCTAAAGAATGGCATAGATCCCTCTTGAGAAAGGTCATTTGTTTGTTGCTGCTAGTTTATTAAGGGACTTTATAAAGGTTTGATCCATGTTTTAGTTTAACAATGATACGTACATCAATTGAATCATACATGACAATAGTACATCAACCTCCTCGTTATAATCACTTACCAATACTATATCAAAGAGACATAAAGTGGTTGCACACATACATGACTTACCGGACAGACTCTTCAACTCAACATTTACAACTTCATGCAATGATAATGGTAGCTCATGACCACAATAGGGCTTGACTCAATCAAGACTAAACTGATAGCACAACAAAAATATGACCAAGTGACTCTATATACATGGCATCAAAGCTATATCATGACTCAATCCATCAACTAAACTTGGTAATGCCTTAGCCAAGACTTAAAATATAGAAAATTGTAGTGACAAATTCATCACTGTGATAACTTCCAATCCCACTACGTGAGTAAATACATAGCAAATACACTCTTTTCACAAATGGGCTTCACTGGCCAAACTCTCACTATTCAGTGCTCTCAAATGCGGTACAATGACAAGACTACTGTGACTTTTACTAAATTTAATTTCTTAAAGCTATTTAAGGACATACTTCCTTTGAATAATAAATAATACTGATGATTTTCAAAGAGCACTAGAAAATTTTATAAACATAGCTAAATTGGAACCTGGCATATACGTATCATCTCTCCTTGTCTTCAACGCAGCTCAAAAATAGGTACTTCCAGCACTAATATAAGAACAACAATGAAAGCTTCAGCCTCACATTCGAAATTTCAGTCGTTAAAATGTGGACACGACGTGAGTAAGGAATAGATCTTAGCCTCTATGCTAAATGAATATGTTATTTCTTCTTGACAACAATGAGAGAAGATTCGGTTCTCTTATAAAAACAAGCCACTAACTAAGCTTAAGCTGCTAAATGAAACTCATCCTTTTCAAATTGATGGCTACCGGCTTGAAACTAACCTAGTTTTGTTATATTAAATGATGGCTCCAAGCATTCCAATTCTTTAGACAAGGTGCACTTGGTCCCTCCTTCATAAATTTGAACTCTGCAAATTGTCTTGCACTGGAAAATTTTGAAGTGGTTCCACTGTCCCGAAGATAGCAATTCGGTCATAATCAATTACATGGGTAAGATGCCACTCTGAAGCAATAATGCTAAATCCGGCCATGTCCTCAGATGAATTTTTTCCTTTGATTGAAATTCATTAGTCGTCCCTTCCTAAATAATTAGGTCACTCTCACTATTTAATCAGCCCCCCCCTCCCCCACCCCCCCTTGATGAAATAACTTCTAGAAAAATATGTGGAGCAGAACACTTGAAAATCCTTGGTCTACAACCTCCAAGTTACAGTGGTCAATTTCAGTGAATTGACCTCACATTGTTGTGCATTTTCCTACTGCCTCAGCCTCCAATCATGACCAATACATACACATAGAAAACTGAATAATTCGTGGAGGCTTTTAGACTGATACACAAGGACCTTTCGCACCCATTTCTAGCACCAAATCGACCCACAAGGGTAGAGTTTGTCTCACAGAACCCACATTGCTCAGTGAATGACATACGGCCCAGGAAACAAGTGATATCGACCTTTTGGGGATAGATGTTGCACTTAGTTGGCAAAGATGGTCCACTGTCTTTAGGTGATCATTCTCTTATCTTCAAAATTCAGCCATCATAGGTAAATAATCCTAGAAATTATCATGTCACTAAGGCCCATCTTCTACGTTTAGTCTTTTCTTGGGAATAAAATTGTCTTTCAGTCGAGATAAAGGAATATCATTCTTGTCAAGCAACAAGGTGATGGGGCTCAAGTTATGTGTATGCTCCAGCTATTTTTTCAACGACACAAGGGAAATCGTGCTACCAAGAAAATGAGGAGTGAATGCAGCCCTCTGATTTTGATTAGAGTTGCGGCATCCGACCCCTAGAATGAAAATTCAATATGCCTTAGAGGTCTCATTGCACCCCACAAAGTACCCCCTCTCTATAGTCTAATCTAGCTCATGTATCTCCTAGAATGTGGCAATATTTTAAGCTTCCAAATATCTTGAAATTAATAATATCTAGCCTCTTCCTTGTGAATACCTCTTCTGATGTCATCTTTCCCAATGCTCTATATGGAACTTGATTATGAATGTAAACTGTCGTACTACATTCCTCTACCCATAAGTAGTTTGGAAAATCATGGTCACACAACATAGCTCTCCTTGCCTCTGATATACAACGATTCTTCCTCTCAACTACCCCATTTTATTATGGTTTGTAAGGAACCATCCATTCTCTCTTGATTCCTACCATGGTACAGAACTCCTAGAACTCCTTTCTCGTATACTCATCTTGATTGCCTAACCAAATAACCTTCACCTTTCTTCCTATCACATTCTATACTAGAGATTTGAACTCTTGAAAGTGACTAAATACCTCATCCTTTGTCTTTAGGAAGTATATCGAGGTCTTCCTAGATAAATCACTGATAAAAGTAGTGAAGTACTTTTATACCTTGAGAGACTTTGTTGACAACAGCCCACGCATATATAAATGCACTAGATCAAGAACACCCTTCGATCTATCGTCACTCCTTGGAAAAGTTATTTTCACAAACGTCCCCAACACACATACCCTACAAACATCATCATGGTATGTGCTCACCTCTGGAACACTTGTCACTGTCTTACAAAGAAATCTAAGTAATCCATGGTGCATATGGCATGTCCTCCTATGTCAAATCTCCCCTTGATCCCTCATATTATTTCTTCTACCTAGTGCCTCAAGAGCATCCATCTACAACCTATATAATCGGTTGCTTCCAAACTCTAATCGTTATAAGAGATCTCCAATCCTTCTTCCTAATCAGCACCTGTGCCCCTCTAAAGAGTGCATCGAATCCTTTATCTTAAAGGATGGAAATGGAAATCAATTTCATACCTAAGCCAAGCACATGAAACACATCATGAATGGTAATTATATTTCCATTCTCCCTCTAAAACCAAACAACCCCTCTTGCAATTAGATTGCGCTTGGACATGTTCCCCATCTGAATCTGAAATCTGATGTCCTCTTGCTTATAATTGTAGAAGTATTCTCTAACTTCTTTCATGTGAAATGATACCCACTTTATATATATTAAACACCCTATGAGGTCAAGCTACATAGGAAAGCAATAATTGTGAATTCCTTATCCATTCTACTGGAGAGCTCATCTACACATGTTGAATTGGTTGTCTACTTCTTACATTTATTCTCAGTATTCTTCCTCTATGGAAAGTTGTTGACATAGTAGCTGACCTCGTGACATCCACAAAATTTGACCTTAGAAATGTCCTTCTTTTTCTTCTCACCTTTTGGATTTGATCACTTATTATATCCCTTCTTCACTTTTCATTTTCCTGTTATGGCCACATTCTCTTGTTCCTCCTCGCTCTTTCGAATCCTATTGATGTTGCCACTAACAAGACTAAGTCTAATCTCATCTTGAGTGAAATTTCTCCATAATCGTTCCCAACTCAGTAAGGTGTCATGTCCAGTAATTTCTTGAATGAAGACATCCCACTACATCATAAAGTCATTCAAGTTTATACACACCATCTCATCATCATCGGTTTTTTCTCCTGCAGCTAACTCGTCTTTTAGTAATCTAAGCTTGGTGAGGTAATTTGTAACATCTTCACCCTTGTTCATCTTGGTATTCCTGAACTTTTCTCTAAAAAATAGGTTCTTATTAGTGGTAGTATCCTGGAACAAATTATATATAATGTCCCACATTTTCTTCATTATATCTAACTCAACGATATGCGGAACTATATGTTCCTTGACTCCATCAAGGATTATCCTCCTTGTTTTGGCATCTTTCTTTGTGTATGCTGTAAGTTTTGTTGGGTTCATTTGTATGGCTATCACACTAGTAATATACTCCTTGAGACCATTTTCTTCCAACAACAAGATAATTTTGGCTTTCCAAACACCAAAATTTGAGGCTCCATACAATTTGTCCTAATCTCTCAAATGTGTTAAGACCATTTTACAAACCCTCGAAAATATATTGAAACCCAAATAAAATGAAGAATACAAATTGGATTTTAAACCCTCAACTTTCCTCTTCCTATGCCTGTGCAGAGCCATCCCTTAGATCCACTTTGATACCATGTGAAATTTTTAATATTGTTGCAGCTACTAGTTATTATTCACCTATCTAAAAATATTAATTGTCTTTTCAAATTTGTATGCGACAAATACTAAATAACATACTACTGCAACTTCGCAGAAATTAAATCATAGGAACTAAGAAGATATTACACAGACACAAAAATAATGAACACTAATATTTTTGGACAAATGTCCCTGGAAAAACCCCAAAGGGAAAACCATTGTAGCAGATGAGGATTTTTATTATTCTTTTTCAGCAAAAGTTTTTATTAAAATTTTACAATTGCTTGCCACAAACAGGCAAAGCTCCAGTAATTAATGTTCTCATAACCCATCACATAAAAATATCTTGAAGGAACTCATCCTCCCTTTACAATATAACTCATACCTCCTAAGATAATTTGGCCTCCCTCCGCAAGTGTGTACAACCTCGCACGTGTGTCCTTGGCTGGAGGAAATTCAACCTCACAACCTTTGGAAAACTCGACCTCCTTTGGCAACAAAACTTAGTCTGACCTCTCAACCTTCCCCAGAATAAATTGTGCTAAAAAACTACCTCTTTATCCCATACGTGTGAATACAAACTAGGCCTCCAAAAATCCTTGTGCAACAAAAAAGTCTTGGCCTCCTACAGATAAATCAAACTACCCATTTTTCTCCCTTTGTATCTTAAAAACTGAAAGGAATTGATGAAGAAATTCTCTCCAGAAATATTCTACTCAATTGTTATTTATTCCTTGTTGCTTGATGTCCTCCATGTTATCATTGTGCCCTTGCTCTCACTGCAAAAATGTGTCTCGAATGTGTTCTCCAAATTCCCATCGATTTCCTTGTTGAGCAACCAATAGCCATGATATAATCTCAATTGATGGCTAAGATCATCTTGACCTCATCACATGACTTTTCTAGAAGTCGCTAGAGGAAATATGATTTACCTCAATTAGTTAATCCACCTCCCTAAGTTAGACAGGAAAATTAATAAACTGGATAATTAATTAATTAAGGCAATTCTCCTTAGAAATTGTTTCTATGTATTGGAGAATAATCCATTTCTATCTATAGCCTCATAGACACCTCCTAAGACCATAACACCTGTCTGAGCTATATAAATTAACATTCTCATATGTTGTTGGTGTTCCTCTGGTATTTCAACATTTTAGATGGTTCATACTAACATTATGAAGGAACCTTATATAGTGCCCACCTAAAGGAATATTGTGCAAATATTCCTAACAAAGCCTTGACATTGCTTACTATGCAATATGACCCATTCCATGTTTCACGATAACTATGGTATTCTTTATAATTTCCATCTATGATTGTTCAAACTTAGGTGAACCTAGAGCCAAGTGGATTGTCTAAGCATGTCAGTACCTACAATACACTTTTGTCATCTCATTAATGAGAGACTAAAATATTCTTTTAGAGGCATAAAACTACTAGATTCCCTTCTAGTCACAGAAACACTCATATGTTTGAATGGGAACTTGGAGGTGCCCCATTAGAGGAAATTTCAGCCTAAAAGTGGCCTCCTAAGGAAAAATAATAATATAATAGTTAAAATAATAAAATAAGAGAGATGAATTTTGGAGGGAAAAGAAGAAAACTATTTTTAATTGTATTTTTGGCTTATCTCCTTATAGGTTTACTCAAATTTTAAGTGTAGACACTCGTTGGACATGGAATTAAATTATGCATCCAACGAGTACCCATTGAGCATACTTTTGAGAAGACATGCATTGATAAAAATTGCAGATACATTAAAAAAAAAAACGTGTTCAACACGTTTTTTTAATGTAGCTGCATTTTTTATCAATGAGGGTCTTCTCAAAAGTATGCATAATGGGTACTCATTGGATGAGAAATTCAATTCCGCATCCAACGAGTGTCTACATTTGAAATTTGAGTAAACCTATAAGGAGATAAGCCAAAAATATAATTAAAAAATATATATAGTTTTTCTTCTTTTCCCTCGCCATTTTTTACATGTACCTCTTTTAAATTTAAAGGGTTTTGATTGGTTTACATATTATGACATGGAAATTATGTGAAAATTTCATGGGCATTTTTAGGCTAAAATTTCCTCTAATTTTGAATCTTTAGTTGTCAGTCTTAAATAACAAGATGAGAATCTTGCTTTTGTGCAACCCAGCTATAATTTCACACAACACAGTACAATGGAACCCCTTTGATGTTTGCTTTGGCATCTAATTTGTACTTCCCATTGACATTTTCAATCCAAATATTACTACCCAAGATACTTTTGTCTCTACAAAGAAAAAAAATTATACAAAGCTACCTCCATCAAGTGCATTTTTAAATATTTAACATCTTTGTAAGAGCCCACCTAGAAATAAGTATGAAATATCAATAAATATAAGTAAATAAAAATGTATAGCAAGCATTTCATCATATATGCAATCATTAATGCTATAATTATTCCAACAACTTAAGTAACATGCAGGGGAATGTGTTAATTGGGGTTATCTTAAGTGGTGTGTGAAATGGTTGTTATCTCCCCCTCCCATGTTCAATTCCTTGCGAGTGAGATGACGATGAGAGATATTTTTCTAATGGTTGCGTGCCTATGAATATCATTGTATTGACCCTCACTCTCACCCTTGGGTTGAGAGAGAGGATGATTTCCCTTGCAAAAAGAAGACGCACAAGGGAATGTAAATAACAATAAGAAACCTAGTGTCCTTTACAAAACAATGAATATCTACTCTTCTTGGCACTCCAAAGAACTAGCCTCCTCCTTAGAATATGTATGTAATGTAGATTGTGTTGTTCCACAAATCTGATCTCAAGTTTTAAGGCATCCTATGTGTATGGGTTTTAAGTATCAACTCAAAATGCATAAAATCTAACAATCATCTAATGAAACGAAGACCATAAGGCATAATTTTCTCATCTACTAAGAAATTTAATTAAGGGAGACTAGGAATCAATATCCGCTTGAGTATAGCTTTCATGTTCTCATATTGATCAATCAATAAACATGCAATTTACAACAAAAGAGAACAATGCAAAACCCTCCTGAGGGTCCCTTTCACCATAAAGAGAAATCAAATATCATGGGAATAACATATGATAATAATAATAAAAACAACACAACTACTAGTGTCCTAACCTTAAGTTACCAACATCTAGATATCTTAAACAAGTGTCCATTATGTCTCACTTTATTTTTCTATAATGGAGTGTAAAAATTTTCTAATTCTAATATTTATTTACAATTTACATGATAACCACACATGTCATAATAGGTGTTTTCCTTTATATGATTCTCATTTAATTATTTTGCATGTGTATTAATTTCATACGATGCATGCCCAAAATGTCTCATGCTTTGATTTCCTATGACAAATGAACACTAGGGCCCAAAGATAAAAACATGGGCCATCATATTAGTTTGCACTCACACATGAAAGAAAGGCTAGAAAAATAATAGGGGCACACTCTGTCCTAAAAAAAATCTCTAATTCAAAATATTTATGCATGGGAATACATTCCCATTAGTGAGTAAAGGAGTTCCTATCATTAGATTATGTGAATGTACAACCCAATGATCATAACCATTAGATTATGTGAATGTAAAACCCAATGATCATAACCCTATGACTACTACACAAATATACCCACATTAATGCAATTCAATGATAAAAATCTAATATGACATCAAAACACATTGTGTTATAAGCATCATATTTTTGTGTGCAACTATGTTATACACATAAATAAGTTAGCATGTGTTAATTCACTATACGCATAAATAAGGTTACATATTCCATTATGTGCATAAACTAGATAACTTACATTGGCACACCATATAAACCAAACAGCTTGTATTATTGTGCCATGTAGACCAAGGAAGATGTGCCACTACACGACCACATATGTTAGATATCACACACTAGGGAAGCTAAGGTGTTACAATCATGTACCCTAAGCATCAAGTAAGCTACACCTATACTAAGGATTAGTCATAATCAATAACCAATGAATAACACATCAAATTGGCATTAGTTGAGTTAGATCTCTAATTTGGATCAAGTATGAACAATTAGAAACTAATGAGAAACACCTCCATTGGGGATTAAGTGACCGACACCCCCATTGAGGATCAAGTACTTTCAACTTAATAAGCCTCATAATACCTCAATCTAATAAACAATTGGTAACATTAGTGAAACAAGTAACTAGATATCATTCATGATAAATAGTGAGTGTCATTTCATTTCAAGATTCATAATTAGTAAGTGTAATGGGTAATCAAGTATATTTCTATTGAAATAATAATGTCCAATCATATTTTTCCATTAAAGTAATTAAGTATTGTCAAGAAAAGCATCATTCCATTAGAATAGCTAACTACCATTCTATTTATCAAGTTACATTCCAACAAAATAATTAAGTACCTTCAAGCTAAGTACCAACAAAATAATCAAATTTCATCAAATATATCATTAAAACTTTAGTATAAGGGCATCTTTGTGCTTATTACAACCCAAAATAAGTAAAGATATAGTTATTAAGGATTAATTCATAACTAGGTCAATGAGTGACTTGGCATCCTTCTTTCAAATTAATTCAACACAATAATACTCATCCATCAAAGAAATTGAATATTAGCAATTAAAGTAATATTCGCTCAAAAAAATCAAGTACCATTATATTCATAGGGCTAAAATTGAAATAGTTAAGTATCCTCAAGCTAATCTTTATCCATAAATAAAACATTAGAACTTTGGTACAAGGGCGCCACTACACTCATTACAAGACAAAGTGAGAGGAAATATGGTCATTTAGGATTTATCCACTAGGTCATCTTTTTTCATTTCTCAATGAATTCATCACAGGCCTCACCATCATTTAGGGTTACATATCATTCACCCAAGCAACCTATTAAAGTGCAAATTGCTAAATTCATGGATGAGCATGAACAAATTTCAAGCATTTCGAAAATGAATTTAATAAGTTGTATCTAGAAGATAACTATAGGGAAGCATTTTCAGTTTTCCCCCTTTATCATTTAAGATCTCCAAGTAATGGCATAGGCTATATCTCATTCATTGGTGACTAAAATCACTTAAGGTCTGCCCAAAAGATTATGGTATATGTATGGACAAGGTTCTAGCTCACTTATGATTCACATTATATTGTCAATATATGCATAGATCCAAATGGTATTATTACATCAATGTTATTTTAGCCCCACATGGGTCTTGTACATCTCTAAAGACAGAGATTATACTCAACTGAAAGTGCAAGAAAACGAGATTTAACCTTGTCCTTAAGGGACCAAGGCTAGAGAGGGGAATGGCCGTGAGAGGGAAAGGTTAAGCTCCAAAGAGAATACTTTTCATGAGGCATCTAAGAGCTTCAGAGGATAATTATGACCATGCATTGGTAGCAAGGGTTTCTTCTCATACATTTTGTTTCTTACTTTTATTTTTTCTTCGTTCAAGGGTTTAAAGAAAAAAATGTAGTTGCATGACTTAGTCATATCACTTATTCTCAAGGTCTTAAATGTCAGCATATTCCCTTTTCTTGGGATTTTGACTCAAAATATCTTGCTTGGATATTTCACTACTTTACTAGGTCATGATTTCTTAAGAACTAAATACCTTGTTGTACTTTCCTTTTCTTTAGCTTCCTTGCTAAAGAATATTTAACTCAAAATATATTGTCTTTTATAATTATGTTATTCAAAGTGCTTTTCTCAAAAAAATTCTTTATGGTTACCCTGTCTCATTCTTGAGGCTTTCTCTCATTGCTCAAAATTATATGTTTCGAATATGAACTTAGTAATGCTTGTAATTACTCAATAACTACTCATCACTCTCAACACTAAGCAATATTTTCAATATTATTTCCTTACATTGGATTTCAAGGCACTATCTGCTTGAAATTCATCACCTCTAAATATAAGATCATATACTCATCAACTTGATCTTGATGATGTCATGGTTACATCAATAGACCTTAGTAATTCCTTACTCTGTTCTCAAATTATATGCTTTGGAAAATTCTTGTACATGTAGATTACTATTTTCTTATATTATCACTATATTTCATATTGAACATGTCCCACATGACTAAACCATAGGCATGCACTCTATTCATCTCACTTTTCCTAACCTAAATGATGTTAACATGTCCTCTTTAAACTTGCATGAGTTGAAAGGTCACAGGTTGCATGTGAGGAGGAAGATGAAGGAAAATAATGGAAAATAGAAGCCTCATTAATAAAAAGGCTTTTGAGGATTAGTTGGTAGGCTTGGTCAGTGTAAGCTTGGTCAGTTCAGTTTTGGAGCTCTCTCTCTATTCTATCTCTCTCATACTCTTGGAGACTTGAAGATTCTTGGAGCACTCTTAGAGAGTGTGTCATACTTGGATTTTTGGAGCAAGAAGGCAAAGGAAGAGCAAGAAAGGCTAAGAGGACATCAGGATCAGCAGCTACAGCAGGTTTTTCTTGCAAGTATTGAGTTGCATGTATGATTTCCTAACTAGTTTTGGAATGAATGGCACATACATGTGGTTTCTTGGATATGATATGTCATTGGCATGGAGGATTGCCTCGATTGATTGTGGATTTCCCTAGCCTTGCCATTTCCTTGATAGACATGGTGTTATCGATTCATTTGCCTTGTTTTCTGGTTGGTTCTCATGTTTCCTTAGCTTGGGTCGAGTTACTAGTTCCTGGAGCCTTGATCAGGAGCATGGAATTCGATGAGCCCATGGCCTCTGACCCACACCCACAGCCACATTAACCTCCACATGACCGAAACAAAAGGTCGGAGTTTGGGAATAAGAGTCATTTTAAATGTCTTAAAAATTGCACCATTTTTTTGTGGAATCAATGTCAATTCCACTCCAAATTGTTGCATGGTGGTTCTGCCAAAGGAGGAAAACATTGCCAATTTTTCCAATTTTGTGAATTTGTAGGACAAATATCATAGAAATGAATAAGGAGGCCTATCTTGGCCATTTTTCAGTGCTTTTGAGCCCAATAAGAGCCTACACAGTGGTTTTTGGGTGTTCTAGACGTAGCAACAACATTATTTTTGTGATTTGAGCATTGTATGTTGATGTAATTTACATTTTGAGCATATAATATAAAGGGCCAACATTGGAAGTTGGACCATCAGATGTAAACTAAGAGGGGTGAGCTCTGTCATCAAATTATTATTTTTTTATGTTGCATATTGTCTATTTTTCTCTCGTTATATCTGCAAAAATGAGCTAAAATTCCTAAGTTTATGTTCTTTTGCAATTTTAATCCATTGCCAGGAAGACATAAACTAACTTGCAAAATTGTTCAAGAAACCATCAATTTTTAATTTCAGATCGGAGATAGGGAATTTCCCTATCATTTAGGAGCCAATTTCCTCAAGGATTGTGCAAGGAAATAGGGGGAAGGTTGAGGCTTATTTTAGCTAAGTGTTGGTCAGAGAAAGTTAGTGAGCAGGAGATTAGAATTTCAGTGCAAAGTGTGCTTTATGAGTGAAACAATCATTCTAATTTATCCATATTCTAATCTAAATTACTGCAAAGCAGCGAAGGGGTTTTTCCTAGTTGGGTTCCCTTGTAAAATCATTGTGCTCCTCGTGTTTTGATGGTTGCTTATTATTGCATGTATTTCTATTGTGTGTTTTCCTTTCCACATATTGAGTAGAAGAAATTTGTGTCTATTCTTTTTAGTTTGAATTCATTAGCAGTTGCAAATTTCGAGCCATTTCTACAATTTTAGCATACCAAGCTCGAGGAACTTTCTTAAGACCACAAAGAGATTTATTAAGGTAGTGTACAAAGCTGGAGTCACTCTAAACATATCTAGGAGGTTGTTCCATGTAGATTTATTCTTGTGTATCCCCATGCAAGAAAGAAAATTTAACTCCATCCAATGAACCTCCCATTTATGTGAGGTGGAAAGGGCTAGAACAAGATGAATGGAATTCATTTAAGTATGAGGGAAAATTGTTAAACAGTATTTTTTCATACCTCCTACACTTCCCTGTGACATACCCTGAAGTGCCTAAAATATGACCATTATATAGTATACTCATCTATGTATACAGCTCAGATCCCTCTTAAGACTTTGATTGGAAAATGCCTTGAGCTTTCCCTGAAGAAATAGCTCTTAAAACCCTAAAATGAGGATCATCGCTCTTATAAGGCTTAAAACAGTGATGGTCACTTGTTGCATTGTACTTGACCAGCGATGGCATGACTATGTTCCCTTGCATACCCGTGACGATCCCAAAAAGGTAATTTTCCCAAAGAAGATGAGAAGCTTCGTGATCTAGAAGCTTCAAGAGTGGTGATTTGGAGGTTGTTTTGCATAGATGAGGTTGAATTCTCCCAACTTGGCCTCTTTTTCTTATCCCTGTTAGCTACCTCCTTGAGATTAGGGCCTAACCCTATGTTTGTGGAAATCCTAAATCCCTTTCCCAACCTATAAATTCATCTTCTCCCATTCCCAAATGGTTGGTCTATGTCTATTTTCACCCTTATGCTAAGCTTGTGCTTAGAGGCTATTCTTTTGACTTGGAGAAGGAGTGCTTGGAGAGTTCTTGGCTTGGACTTGGATTACCACTCAAGGGGAGCCTTTCTACATCAAGGCTTTGGTTATAAGCTTCCCTTTATTTTCTAATAATACACAACTATTTTTTCATCTTCCCAAAATGTATATGTTCATGTATCATTTAGCTTGACATTCCTTGATCAGTTAAGTAGGTTGCTATTGGATTTGTTATTTGCTTTGGCATGCCTTGTTGTGTCTTGATCACTTGTGTAGGTGCATAAACACTAAGAGAAGCAGGAACAATCCCTTGACACAAGCGATTCAGGGTCCTCAACAAAGGAAATCAAAATAGCATCAGAACGAGGTAGGTCATCTCCTTCATTCTTCTTTTCAATTGTAATCTAGGAAGATGTCTATTTGATTATCACTTCAGTTGCTAGACCCACTCATTGGGCTAGAGGGATCGTCTTTGTCCGCAAAGAGGATTACCCTTGACAAAAAAATGGCGACTCCACTAGGGAGCCTATGATCCTTTCCATCTAATCCTTCACCTTGATCTTTTGACAAATTTGACCAACCGTCGATTTTTCAGCTTGTCTGCATTAGTCTGGGTTTATACCATCACTGATTACTGCCATAAAGTGCTAAGTCTAGATTGTTTCTTGGAATATTTTTATTTTTTTCCCATATTCCTCGCCCATCACAGGTTTAACCTTAACAGTTGTGATGGCATCGCAGTTTTTACCTTTACAGCCGCGATGAAATTTTGTTTCTTCATTATTTGGTCGCACTGAAATCATCACTACTTTTGTTATACAAAGTAGTGATGCCATCGCAGGTTTGCCTATGCAAATTAGCAATAATCATGGGTTTGGGTATATAAAGTAGTGATCATCCTTGAATATGAGAATTTTTTAGGTTTCTTCCTAAGAATCCAGTGTATCTTGGCCCCTAAAGTCATTTCCCATCCCGTATGCTTGGATTTGTCATTTTTTTTATTGATTTCCTTGATTAATTTGCAAAAATTTTCTCATTGGCTTCAAAGTAAAATCTGACTGAGTTCTAGGGTTTCTGGTCAATTGGTCATCATTTTCGGCTTGTTGGTGTCATTGAGATTTTTTTTTGTTGGTTGATTGAGTGTTATTTTATGTAGAAAGCATTGAAAACATCGTTTTGCATCTGTTTTATCTTGTATTTCAAAATTTACTTTTCATGAAAATGCATTAGATTAGTTGCATTGAGAAGTTATTTTTTGAGATTCATCATTGAGAATAGATCACATTTTTCGATGATTGAAAACTAAAAACTATATTAGGTGCATCAAATTGTTCAAAACGAAAAGAAAAGCATAATTAATATAAGTTAATCTTTCTGAAGTCAAAATCATTTTGCTTTCGAAAAGTTGCATTTAGGATAGTGAAAAGTGAAAATATTTTTTACTTCAGCATTGTGTTTGGAAGATGAAAGTGAAAGTTAGTGGAAGGCATTTTGCATGATGCATTTTGTTTGATTCATTATTGATTGAAATTTCTTCCCTTGGTTAGTATAGATTTCATAGAAACAAAAGTTTTATTTTTCTCATATAGTTGCATCTTAAATGTCCAGGTGACATCGTGTTGAACCTTAAACCAAAACATAATTTCAAGATCAACTCTAAAATCTATCAATTAATCTAAGGAGAATTTGAAACATTAACACTTCATACTTAGTGGTCTAGGCTAGAGACATGTTCTTGTGTCTTTAAAACTTAGCAGCTATCATTCGCTCTTGCATTACTAGCACAGACTTGTGCTCCCCATATCGTCGAGTATATAAAGGGATACCCTCATAGGTTGCAAAACTTTATCCATAGGAAGTTGAGCCTTCTGCCCTGTAAATCTGATACACCAAACACATCATTCAGGGATATCTCATGCACATATGTCAAGTCCTTGGTAAATTTATTTGTTGAAGTGTATATTGTAGTTCACAGTTACTTGGTAATCCTTTTTTCCTAGAGTATCCTGAGTAGTCATTTTGATCTTTTCTGACACCTTAAATTTGAAAATATCATCAAGCACTTGTCCTTTCGAGCTCGCTAAACCAACGAAAGCGACTAGAGTCACCTTTTTGTCCTTTTGTTGACTCTTAAAACATGAAAAGAAAAATTTTTTGTTTCAAATTCTAAAACTAATTGACCGCAGAACAGCATCCTTCTTGTGGAAATACTCCTTAGAAGATATTAGGTTGATACTGATGGCAACATTTCATGAGTTTACTAGTCAAGGAAACCGCTTTGATGGAAATCCTAATCCTTTTCCTTCTTTTGGAAATGTCAGTGCTCCTTATATGGCAACGTTGTCCCTTCGTCGATTGACCATTGGTCTTCCATTTTGGTTATTTTTTACCTCGGTGATTCCAAGTGTTGAAATGGCTTTTCAACCAATTTCTCCTCCACCTGAACAACATCAACCTCATGTTGATCCTGAAGTTGACCCCTTGCCTTCTTCACCGATTTATTCACCTCGTTCTTTCTCTTCGCTTGGTTCAAGTGTGTATTTTAGTAACCATGAAGCTAAGAGGAAGAAGAAGCAAAATAAGCAAGGGGGCAACCAAGCAACCATTTCTATGGATGCAACTGATGAAGAAAAATATTCCAATTAGTCTTGGAAAGTAAAATTCCCTTGCATGTTATGTAAGGGTGACCACCTTCTTCGGAATTGTCCTGGTATTCCCAAGTTCTTATAAGTGTGGTCCATAGGTTCACATCGACCTTTTTCATCATCCTCTGGAGATCATGTTGGCGATAAACCTTCAACTAGTAAAGCTCATGGAAAAAAGGGAAAAGTCAAATTTCCCTCTAAGTTGTGTGAAGGTAACCATCCCATTCACCTTTTTCCTCTTATGGATGAAGCTTCCAAAGAGTTGGAAAACCTTACAGTTTTTCAACCTCATCTTCTGACTAGATATCGAAAGCTTTCCCCTAATCCTTTGCTAGTTGATCAAGTGATTGATCAAAATCCATCTTTGGTCAACCCCGCTCTCTTTGAAAGTGTGTCTTGTGAGTCCATTCTCGATCAACCATTGGTTGAGAAAATGGTAGACTTTGCTCCACCTTCAATTAAGCGTACCTTTTCAATAGAGAACGAACCCCATACCACTCAGGTTCTTATGGTTTCTTCAGTTTTGAATGAACTAGAGGTAAATCCTTATGTTCCTGAGGTGCATGAGAGAAGTTCTCCTTCCTCATGTTCCTGAGGTGCATGAGAGAAGTTCTCCTATTCCGATAGTGCAAGAGAACATCTCTCACATTCCTATGACACCCCCTCCAAGTAGTTTAGTCACTTCTCTTGATTGGAGTCGACTGGCAGGATATCTCCTTTTGTCTTATGTGCCTTTCCAGATTACAGTGCGGGCTTACCATATGGTTGTATCTAGCACAGTCATCGACAAGGGTGCATTTATTAGCATCTTGTCCTCATCTGCTTGGCAAGCTTTACTTTCTCCTCATCTTGTCCCCGTCACTCATAATATGTTAGCTTTTAACAAAGGAACCAGTCAACCATTAGGGATCCTTCCTAAGTTGCCTATTACTTTGGGAGGGAAGATTATCTATACAGACGTGATGGTTATCCAAGTTCCATTGAATTTTAATCTAATCCTTGGTCATGACTATATTTATGTCATGGGAGCTCTTGTTTCTTCCCTCTTGCGAGTGATGTGTTTCTCTCTATTCTATCTCTCTCATACTCTTGGAGACTTGAAGATTCTTGGAGCACTCTTAGAGAGTGTGTCATACTTGGATTTTTGGAGCAAGAAGGCAAAGGAAGAGCAAGAAAGGCTAAGAGGACATCAGGATCAGCAGCTACAGCAGGTTTTTCTTGCAAGTATTGAGTTCCATGTATGATTTCCTAACTAGTTTTGGAATGCATGGCACATACATGTGGTTTCTTGGATATGATATGTCATTGGCATGGAGGATTGCCTCGATTGATTGTGGATTTCCCTAGCCTTGCCATTTCCTTGATAGACATGGTGTTATCGATTCATTTGCCTTGTTTTCTGGTTGGTTCTCATGTTTCCTTAGCTTGGGTCGAGTTACTAGTTCCTGG